>CAUYQG010075387.1:0-24449 GCA_963574415.1 Tarsius wallacei | reverse complement strand
GACAGATTGGTAATTGTTCCTCTCAGTTGCTTCTCTACTGTCTCCTGCGGAGCTTTGGCCTCATTCACAATGTCCCCAGTGTCTGACCCAGGGAAGGAGGAGGGGGCAGTAAAGGTGGGTGGGACTACAGTCCTCTCCACCCACTCTAATACTATTGGGGAGTCCCGGCGGTGAGGAGATGTGGGATTGTGTTTTCCTTAGGTTGCAGGTGGTGCCCCAGTCAGGCTTGTCCTGGAGTGGAGTCCTCCTATCTTGACGATTGTCAGGCTCTGCCTGGGTTTGTCTCTCTCAGTTGTTGCCCAGTATATGGGTCTGACATTCAGAGAATGCTGGAAAGAAGGGTATTGAGTCAACCTTGGACTCACCACTGATCTATTTGGAGGTCTTCCTTGTCCTTTTCTGGTCACACCCATCATACAAAGGCTGAATCAGGGTAAGAGGTGGGGCACTTGTCCTGTCTTTCTGGAGTTTGTACTTTCAGGATATTTCCTCTGGGTCATGATCAACTCCTGAGCAGTTAATCTGCTGGTCAGAGATCAGTTTGGATCTGTTGCTCCATGGTGAGCAGGCCAGAGCACTTTCCTGTCCCATTTTCAAGATGGTGACTGGGTGTCTTTTTCATTTTCTCCAGTGGGCCTCTGCCTCTGGGATCGCTCCACAGACCTTGCTGCCAGTGTCTGGCCAAGTGCTGCAGTGGTGAGGCAGAGCCTGGAGCTGGCAGTCTCTCCTGCTGCAATGGTGAAGCAGAGCTTGGAACTGGCAGTCTCTCCCATCAGCTTCTTCCCAGGAGGGCCTTTGTTGGTGTGAAAAATGGCACTCATCTCCTGTGCCCCAGGAAGTGTTAGGGACCAAGCTGAGCAGCTGTGGCACCAGTTGCTTCACCAGGAGAGCCCTGGCCACTTGCTCCCTGGCCCCCAAGCAGTCTCTCCTGGCAGCTTCTTCCCGGGAAGGGCTTTATTGATTAAAAAAAAAATACACTCAGCTTCTGTGCCCTGAGAAGCACTAGTGTCCAAGCAGAGAATCTGTGGCACTGGCTGCTTCACCAGGAAAGCCCTGACCACTTGTTCCCAAGCCCCACTCAGTCAGTCACTCACACGCCCACTTACTCGCTGACACGTATGCAAATTTTCCATACACTCACTCACTCAACCCTGGGACTTGCATAGTCTGACTGGTTCTGCTGCCATCTTCCTCTAACTCCCAGCTTTTTTTCAATATATAGGTATCCTCTATAGCATAGATATATTTTATAATATATGTATGTGTATGTTATAAAATCTGATACTATACTGTTAATCTCCTAGGTTTCAACAAATGTCAGCAACAAATTTTTGCTGTAGATGTAGAATTTTGTAATTACACATTGAAAACCAACTGTTTCTTTTCCCCATGATGACAGCCCTTCAGCTAAGATTCTGTATCCTTACCTAGACAACTTATAAAATAATAGTTATTGTTGAATTACTTTGAAGGAACAACTTTAAATTTACTTCTGGTACCAATCTCTCTTTTTTTGTTTGTTTGTTTGTCTGCTTTTTTTCCCCCCATGGTATTTGTATAGATATCAAATTCTTTTTTTACCACAACGGGGATGGATGAACATGGTACAGACTTCTTTTACTAAGAATATGCAAGTGACTGTTAAAAATAATAGCTTATACAAGTGAGCTTTGTAAACCAGATACATTCTTTCTTTCTACCTTTTATATTTGTTCTTAGTTATTTCAACAGTTCATTAATCCATAGCCTTCCTCTATAATGTCATTTGAAGCCGGGCTCGGTGGCTCAGCCTGTAATCCCGTGCTTTGGGAGGCTGAGGTGAGTGGATTGCCTGAGCCCGCGGATTTGAGACCCGCCTGGGCAACTTGGTGAGACCTCATCTCTACAATAAATCAAAAAATTAGCCAGGCGTGGTAGCACGCACCTGTAGTTCCTGCTACTTGGAAGACTGAGGCAGAAGGATCACCAGAGCCCAGCAGGTCGAGGCTGCGGTGGCCGGGAGAGACCACTGCACTCCAGTCTGGGTGACAGAGTGAGACTCCAACTCAAATAATAATAATAATAATAATGTCATTTGAAATACATTTATATTGGCTTAGATCTAAATAGTGTATTTCTAATATTTCTAAAAATGTATTTTATTGAGAAGCAGATACTCTCATACATGCTGATGGAAATATGCAATATTTCTCGAGAACAATTTGACAATAAGTTCTAAAACCTTACATGCACATCATCAAACTGAGCAATTCTTTTTTGTGGGATGCATTTAAATATGTAATTACAATTGTTGTCAGTTTTAGCATCAATAGCATTTATTGCACAATTATATACTGTGCCTTAACACTTGAAGTGTTGTAAATAATCAAAACATGTGCTAGAATATGATATCTTTTTAAAATGGAGTGTCGTAAAATAATAAGTAACATCATCACAGAAATATAGTTAGTAATAGGAAGAATATTCATGATATACATATACAAGCAAAAGCAAATTTCAATGTACCTAATGTAGATTGAAAGATAAAGGGGTAGACCAGATATACACATAAGTATAGTTCTCCACGCACACACATGCACATACACTGATACTAAAACTCTACTCTCCAAATATTAGTAGTGATTATTTCTGAGGTATTTTTGACTCTGCTTTCCTTAATTTTTCAAATTATCTCCCGAAATAGACACGACTTTTAATTACGAGAATGGCAGTACTTTTTGAAAAGAGCAAAATTAAGAACTAGGAACTCGATTGTGAAACATCTGTAATGACTAATACACAATTTTTACTTATGGTTTAAAAGTACACATAGAGTATTTGCTTTGTGCTAGGCATCATGTTGACTTAGGAACTTATGACTAAGTGTAGAAAGAGGAGCACAAGTGCAGCAAAGAGAATACAATTAAATTAGTGTTCTCAAAGATGTCTGAATAGGACTTAAATAAAATTAAGAAAAAAGTTGGACTTATTTTAAATGTTTCTTTTTATCATAATAATTAGTCTTGCATTGGATGGTTTTACCATGCATACACTTCAAATTCTTAGCGTAATTTGTTCCCCTGTGTCCTTGAACCATTTAATCTTGTCTAAATTAACCCTTGTAATGCATTTCTCAACACACAGTTAAAAAGTGATAGAGACTGGGCTCGGTGGCTCAGCCTTTAATCCCAGCATGTTGGGAGGTCGAGGTGAGTGGATTTCCTGAGCGGGCAGTGTTCGTGTCCAGTCAGGGCAATTTGGCAAGATCTTGTCTCTACAATAAATCAAAAATTAGTTGGGCATAATAGTACACACCTGTAGTTTCAGCTACTTGGAAGACTGAGGCAGAAGGATCACCAGAGTCCAGCAGGTTGCCACTGGGGTGGCTGTGAATGTGCCACTGTACTCCAACCTGGGCAATGGAGTGAGACTCCAACTCAAAAAGAAAAAAAAAAGTGATACAGATTTCAAAACCTTTTCTTTCATCTACCTCCTGGTAACATTGACTGACTGTTTCTGGTTCTTCTTTCTTCAGAATTAGTTTAAACAATCGTTCCTGTGGCAACAAGTTGGTATTTGTTTTATTTGGGACAAGGTCTTACTCTGCCACTAAGGCTGGAGTGCATTAGCACAATCATGGATCATCACAGCCTCGATCCCTGGGTTCTTGCTATACTTCCTCCTCAGCCTCTCAAGTAATTGGGACTACAGGTGTGCACCGAGACACCTGGCTAATTTTTTGATTTTTTTTTTTTTTATTTTTGTAGAGACAAGGACTCTCTATGTTGCCCAGACTGACTTCAAATGCCTGGAATGAAGCAATCCTCCCACCCAAGCCTCCCAAAGTGATGGGATTGCAGACATGTGCCATTGCACCCAGCCAGGTTGGCATTTTTTATAACATGGTTTCCACTTTCACTTTAGAAACTTGTAGGTTAAATGCATACATTTTTACTGCAGGAGTGGCTTTAATATATTTATCTAAAATATTCAACCTTCCTTGTGTTCATCCTGATTGTGCCACTTCCCAAAATTCAAAAGAAAGATGTCTGCAAATGAAATATTTATCTGAACCCATAAGAACTTAGAATAACACAATACAGAGAAACAATTTTAGTAATCTTCCTTAGAGGAAAAGTGAAGCATTGTCCTTGTTTATTATTTACACATGACTAAACTTACCAAAATTTTGGTTGAGCAAATTTTCAAAAGGCCAAAACATTTTTTGGAAGAAAGACATTGGTATTGGGTATAGTAGACAAGGGCATATAGGACTATGTATTTGTCAGATTTCTCCCACATTTTGTTACAAGGTAGTGTATGCTTTTTTTCTGGACATTTTTCCAGATAAGATTGCACATCAGGGCATTATCCAAACAAGGGGAATACAATATAGCAGTAAGTCATCTATCTTCTGTTCATTAGAATAATACTTTCCTTTCAAAAATTTTAAAATTTTTTTGGGGGAAAGTAATTTTAGACTTACAGAAAGTTGCAAAATAGTAAAGAGAGTTTCCATATATCTCACATAGTTTCACCAAATGTTAACATCTTGCATAACCATTGTATAATTATTTATGCTGATGCAGTACTATTTAACTAACTTAAAGAGTTTGTTCAAGTTTCACCAGTTTTTTAAAACTAATATTATTTTATTTATGAAATGGAATCTCATTTAGAATTTCACATTGCGTATACTTTTTCATTCTCCTTAGTTTCCTACAATCTATAACATTTCTTCCTTTTTTTCTTTTTTGTCTTTTATGAGCTTGAAACGTTTGAAGAGCATTTATCAGTAATTTTCTTTTTTTAGTATGAATTCATCTGATGTTTTCTCATGAATGAACTGAATGATGCTTTCTTGGTAAAATACCAAAGAAATGGCAGTGTGTCCTTCTTAGTGCTTTATATCTGAGAGTTCATGATGATGATATAGCTTATTACTAGTGATCTCGACCTTGATCACTTGTGCAAAGTAGTTTCTTTAGGTTTTTCTACCTTAAAGTTACTATTGTTCTTTTTGTAGTTAATAAATATATTGGATACGTGATTTTAGAGGATGCAAAAATTCTATTATTTTCTCAATTTTTACTCACTAATTTTAATATCTGTCAGTAAATGGTGTCTTCATTTATTGTTAAAGTAGTATTTTCCAAGTGATGATTTTCTTTTCCCTCTTTTATTTTACTTTAAAAAAAGGCTGATCTGCTATCCTCTATTTATTTAATAAAAATTATTTGTATTATTGTAGGTTAATGAATATTAATTTTATAATACAGTTATAATCTAATAGTATCATTAATTTCTTGCCCAATTTATTCCAGCTTTAGACATTTGGAAATTTTTTAGGCTAAATGTTTGGGTGTTTTAATAAGAGCTCATCTCTATCCAACTATTTATTAGCAATATGAGTGTATAATAATTGTTAGATTCCAATTCAATACCATTGGTCCATTTTAGCCAACCCTCTTTCTTTTTTGTAATTTTTTTCTTGACCAGTTATTTGGGTCTTAACCTGAACATTCTATTCTAATACATTGTTATTTGTCTATTTTATAACCATACTTTTTAGATTATAGGACTTTACTGTATGTTTTAGTGACTGGTAGGGCTAGTCACTCTTTGTAGTTTATCTTTTTCAGTACTATCCTGATAATTTAGTATGTTTGCCTTTTTTTGTATCAATTTGTCTAACTATATAGAATAATCTGTTGGTATTTTGTTGAAATTGTATTGAATTTATAAATTAACTTAAAGCAGAAATCTCCATGATGTTATATCATTCTATCTCTCTGTGGGTCTGAGATCTTTTGATTTTTTTCAAATATATTTTTGTGTCTTTCTGAATCAAGAGTATCTTAAGTTTTTAGTATTCTTTGTTGTTGTAAATACAATTTTTGTAATGCTATGTTCTCTGTTATTTGTGTATATGAAGAACATTGATTTATGTGTGCTAATTTTACATCATTCTACTTCAATGAATAATTTTATTATTTGAGTTAGTTTTATCATTGGTTTCCTAGAGTTTTCCAGGTATACTACCATATTCTCTGCAATTAAAAATAAGTTTACTTCTTCTTTACCCATTCTTACGTATCTAATTAATTTTTCTTTTTAAGTTGCTTTGGCAAATACCTCTAGTACAAAGTTAGATACTGTCAGAGATAGTGGACAAACTTGTGTTTCTTATCTTATTAAAAATGTCTCTAGTGTTTCCTTATTAAATAAGACAGTGGGTTTAGGACTAAAATAAATGTATTTTGTCATTTTAAGACTGCAAATCAACTTTTATTTTCTCAAGTGTTTTAATTAAGAATGGATGCTCAATTTTCTTGTAGGTTTTCTCAGCATGCATAAAGATAATCTTATTTTTTTTCCTTAGATTGGTGCATTAATGTGGTGTGTATTGTTTATGGATTTCCTGACACTGAAGCAAACTTGCAATCCTTGATATAAATCCCACTTGGTTTTCATGTATTAGTTTCTTAATGTGGTGTTGAATTGTGTTTCTAATGTTCTGTTTAGAATTTCTGCATCATCACTTATTAACAAAATTGGTCTGTAATTTTCAAGTGAAAGACCTTTGCAATGAGAACCACAAAACACTGCTCAAAGAAATCAAGGATGAATCAAACAAATGGAAAATTATATCATGCTCATGGATTGAAAGAATCAATATTGTCAAGATGTCCATCCTACCCAAGGTAATCTACAAATTCAATGCAATACCCATCAAATTACCAATATCAATTTTCTCAGACCTGGAAATAATAATACAGAAATTCATATGAAAGCAAACAAACAAAAAATCACAAATATTCAAAACAATCCTCAGCAAAAGAAGCAAAGTGGGAGGTATCACACTTCCAGACTACAAACTTTAGTCTGAGGCAACAGTAACCCAAACATTCTGATAGTGGTACAAGAATAGGAACACAGAGCAATGCAACAGTATAGAAACTCTGGAAGTAAAAACTCAATCTCTCAAGCAACTCATCTTTGACAAAGTTATCAATAACAATCACTGGGGAAAGGAAACCATATTTAGCAAATGGTGCAGAATAAACTGACTGACCACATGTAGAAGAATGAAACTGCCCCCTTACCTATCACCATATATAAAAATCAACTCAAAATGGATCAAATACCTAAATGTAAAACCTCAAACTATAAGACTCTTAGAAGAAAATGTAGAAAACACACTTATGCACACTGGAGTAGGCAAACAATTCTTGACCAAATTCCCAAAAGTGATTGCCATAAAAGCTAAGATAAATAAGTGGGACTCCATCAAACTGAGAAGCTTTTGCCCAGAAAAAGAAACCATCAAGGGACTGGGAAGAAAGCACACAGAATGGAAAAAAATATTCACTATGTATATGACAAAGGTCTAACATTTCGGGTCTACAAAGAACTCAAATAAGCTGGAAGGAAAAAAAACAAACAACTCTATTAAAAAGTGGGCAAAGGATATGAAGAGACACTTTTTAAAAGAAGACATATACAAGCAGCCAATAGATACATGAAAAAATGCTCAGTCTCACTAATCATCAGAGAAATGCAAGTTAAAATCACAATGAGATACCACCTAACTCTAGTAAGGATGGCCACCATTAATAAATCCAAAAAAAAAAAAAAAAAATGCTGGAGCAGATGTGGAGAAAAAGGAGTGCAAGCTAGTTCAATCTCTATGGACAGTAGTATGGTGATTCCTAAAAGAACTAAAAATTGACCTTCCATTTGATCCAGAAATCCATCTCCTGGGAATAAACCTGGAGGAACCTAAATCATTCTACAAAAAAGGCACCTGCACACACATGTTCATAGTTTCACTATTCGCAATAGCAAAAATGTATAGCCAACCCTGTCTATCGAAAGTGGACTGGATAAAGAAAATGTGGTACATATACATGATGGAATATTATACAGCCATAAAGAAGAACAAAATGATGGACTTTGCAGCTATTGAATGGAATTGGAGACCATCAGACTTTGTGCTCTATCACAGAAGCTAAGAACTGGGTGTTGCATGTTCTCACTCGTAAATGTGACCTACACCTCACCTATCACATTAATACAAGGGAGAGATGGGCAATTTCTAGACACTGCCAGGTGGGGGAAGGAACTCAATAACAACACAAAATGTACCTGGACCCAGGACAGAGGAAGTGAGGACCAGTAAGAGGCTCAAACTTCACCTGCACAAAGACTAGCAGACTAGGCACAGACACTACATAGTATTTGAAGAATTGATAGAATAACACTATAAATGTATATAGACCTGGTGCATTTGTGTGTGGGTGTGTGTGTGGGGGGGATAGTTTTTAGTATCTTTATGTCTTCCATCATTATTGGTCTGTTTAAACTTTAACTCCAAAAGACACATTTTGGTAATTTGAATTTTCCTCAGAAATTATCTATTTTATTTAGGTTCTAAAACATAATTTAATGAAAGTCTGAAAATTAATCTTTTGGATAGCTTATTTTTCAATGTTTATTTTCCCCCTCATTATTTTTTACTGTGTATATTTTTGTTTCTCTTTTTTCTTTTTGATAAAATTAGCTATTAGCTTATATATTTTCTTATCTATTTTAAATAAACAACGAATTTGATTTATTAAATGGATTTTTGTTAAGATTACCTCTTTGAGCCGGGTTCGGTGGCTCCTGTAATCCCATGTTTTGGGAGGCTGAGGTGAGTGGATTGCGTGAGCCCGCTGGTTCGAGACCCGCCTGGGCAACTTGGTGAGACCTCATCTCTACAATAAATCAAAAAATTAGCCGGGTGTGGTAGCGCATACCTGTAGTTCCAGCTACTTGGAAGGCTGAGGCGGAAGGATCGCCAGAGCCCAGCAGGTCGAGGCTGCGGTGGCCGGGAACGGCCACTGCACTCCAGTCTGGGTGACGGAGTGAGACTCCAACTCAAAAACAAAACCAAAAAAAAACAACAAAAAAAAGATTACCTCGTTAATTTTTGCTTCTTTATTCTTTTTTGAACTCTTTTTTGACTTAATTTGTTGTTATAGTCTAATGTTTAAAATAAAAAATATAATTATTTTAGTTTTATTTTTATAAATATATGTACTTAGTGCAATTAATTCATTATCCTAACTTATTTACATTCGTTCTATAAATTGTTATATAAATTTTTTGTAATTTTATTTTTATTCTCTTTTTCAATTAGAGATTGATTAATAGAAGTTTGGGATTTAGTTTTTGTTATTGTTATTTCTATGCTAATAATTCTTTTTTTGTAAATTTTATTTTTGCCGTATAAAACATATTTTTTTGTGTGTTCTAACATATGAGCAAAAATGAATTTTTGGTTCACATTTTTATTTTTTTTAAGAAATTCTGCTCCATTTTTACCTTTTTTGGGTGTTTTGAAAAGAATGATGCTAGCCTAATTTTTTTTTATCATTGCTAATTATTTGATCTTCTTGCCTCAAGTTCTCAAGGATCTTTTCTTCATCTTTGAAATCTAACAGTTTTGCTATGTCTTGGAGTTGTTTATTCCTGGTGTCAACCCAAATGAGTCAAAAGAGTCAGAATCTAATTTTAAAGAGTTCATTCAAGTGCAACGTGTGAGGTAGGATCACTTGGAAATACCAACTCCAAGGAAATGGAGTCAGCATTCTGAAGTGAGCTAAGATGCCATTTATGAAGACAGAGTCAGAGGAGTTTTTAGCAGGTCTATAGCCAGGTTGACACATAGTTACAGCAGTTTGATTTCTACAAGGTTGACACATAGTTACAGCAGTTTGATTGACTATAAGCAGTGTTTCTTTCTTGGAAGAACACATTTAACTTTGTTTTCTGAGGGTGTAATGATCATGAGTTTTCTGTCATCTGGTCTAAGAAAAGCAGGACAACAAAGGGGAAAATAGTCTATTAAAAAAAGGGTCATTCATTAAGAAGCGAGGTTTTTTTGGTTGATTGTTTTTTGTCTTTGTTTTTTCTTCCAGATAGCATTTGTTTCTATCTAGTCATTGGTCATTGTACAGAACAGGAAAAATACAAGAGCAAGCTCATCTATAATCTGAGATCAAAAATTGTAACCACACACAACATAGTACAATCACATCTCTCAAGGTTTAAAATGGTTTCTTTAGGTTTCAACAGTTTTAAAATTTTATTTATTTTCACACTACTAATACTTATCTGAGTATTCAGTAAGCCCTTTCAATTTATACATCCCAATCTTTTACTCTTTCTAGTATATTTTCTGAAAATATAGTTTTAAATATTAACTCTATTTCATTGTTCTTTGTCTTTGCCAAAAATTCCCATAATATATATATTAGCCCTTTTTTGCCTTCCTTTTTTTTTACTATTTTCTCTGCTCATTCTTTTTTTTTTTTTAAGTTTTTAAAAATTATTCTTTTGGCTGCTTGTCTTCTGTGCTCATTATTAAATTTTAATTTGGGTATATGTTTTCCTGAGAATCTTGTAATTTACTCTTCAATCTTGAGATAATTTTTTTTTTCATGTATTTCATTCCTGAGTTTAATTAACTCTTACTTTTTTCCTGGTGTATGTGTGTGCTTGAATTTCTGTTTCAAGGTCATTTTCTATATGCTAAAATATTTTTGAGTGTATTTAATTATTTAAAATGTAGATTACAGTTTTGTTATTTTGTAATGATTTTTTTTCTTGTTTTAACTTATGTTTCCTGCTTTTCTGTAATAACTCTCTATAGACTTTGATTTTTGTTAATTTTTATTATAGTGAGGTGTTTCACATAATCCCTATCATTTTTCTGTTAATCTTCCAAAGTCTAAGTGCTTTAGCAGGTTTATTTCCCTTTTTGTATAGTGGGTTGTGGGGGGTGAATTCTTCAATTCTGTGGCCTTAATTTGGCTTCCCTTGGCCTAAATCTTCCTAACCTTTTCTTCATTATCCAATTGTCAGTAACATTTCTGTCTTTCTTTTGTCTCTTTTCTCTCCTCCAGAGTATGAATTAACCTGTCCTCCCTAAATTGTGCTTTTCTTTTTAAATCACCTCACTTTATTTAATAAAGCTTGGATCACTTGCCTGGCCCTTTTTATGATGCCTGTACTTATAAGGTTTAAGTACTTTGAAATCCTTCCTGTGTTATTCATAATCTAATATACCTGGTTACTTTTTTTAAAAGATTTCTTATTTAGGGTATAAACTTTCTAGTAATCACTGCACCTCACTCTTGGGTCCTTTTTCTAACGTCCCTGCTCCGAGTTTATCACAGTTTCTCTTGTTCTTCCACTAAGCTTTGTGACAAGTGGGGTCAGCTGGAAACACACCCAAATTTGGCACTGTTATTCATTTTTTCTTTTACTCATAGTTATTTCGTAGTTTTGACATTCTATGTCTTTAGGTGATGCTTCAGGGTGTGGTATTGCAAATAATTTTTGCGAATGTGGCCATTTCATATAATTTGGAGAGAAGGTTTGGGAGGTAGATTATTATATTGTCTCCATTGGACTCATAACCAGTTTCTTAATGTTATCCATCACCGTGTTTCTATATCATACTTGGGAACTATTTATCTATTTATTTTTTGCTTATATTAAAATCACTCAAAGAATTAAATGCTTGATTGTATTTCATTCAACTACTTTTTCTAAAAGATTAGGGTTTAAGTAATAATTGAATATCATGCCTGTGATCTCAGCAATTTGGGAGGCTGAGGTGGGAGGATTGCTTGAGTTTGGGAATTTAAGACCAGCCTGGGCAACAGAGTGAGTCCTCTCTCTAAAAAAACACAAAAGAACACACAAAAAATTAGCCAAACATGGTGGTAGGCACTTGTAGTTCCAACTAATGGAGAGCTTGAAGCAGAAGAATCACCTGAGCTTGGAGGATCAAACCTGCAGTGAGCTATGTGGCACCACTACAGCCTGGGTGACAGAGTGAGACTCCAACTCAAAAAATAGCGTATTTCTCTGAATTTTAAAACTGAACAGTACAAGGCTATCTCTGCTTTATTCTATATTAAAAGTAAATCTTTTCAAAATGTTATTTCCTTATATTTTCAAGGCAAAGAGTAATGAAATACTTCAGAAAACATTTTTCACTCACAGAGCAGCACTGCTCTTCTTTATCCTCAAAGGTGGTGTAAACAAAGGTGTCAAAAGTATTAAAAAATTGTAATTTAATGCTGTAAATATATAAAGCATTCAGTAAAAACTTTGAACTTCTTATCAAGAACATATTCAAGAGAAGAAAATAGTTTATGCAGTTTGTCTTTGAAGGGTTCGCAAAGGGAAACAAATCCCAAGACACATTTCCTAAGACTTTATTAAAAGATGCAATCCCAGGAGGACAGACTAGGGAAAAAGGAAAGTGGTGGAAGGTTGGAAGGTTGGAAGAGGGAAAACCTACAGAAGGAGTTGTGTTACAGATTGGGTATAATTTCTTAAGAAAACAGGTAATTGATAGTCTATGTAAAGCATGTCCAATAAAAGCCTTGCTTCTCTTAACAGTCAAGGGAAAAGACAACCTATTTATTTGGTGGCTCCATCCTATTTTTTGTTTTCCATTGGCATTTTTGTTTACATTACCTTGTTCCTCCAGGTAGCCGTGGAGAATCCAGACCTTTGGTGGTTCTAATTTCATGGACCTGAGCGTGAGTTCCTCTTATCTTGCTTCTTTGCTTGATTCTTTTTCACATGAAGAGTGCAGTCTGCTCACCAGTGATACTCTTATGCTGAGTCATGTCAGCAGAAGCCATTGTGACCTTGGGAATGACCTGAGCCATCACTTGGCTACCTCTAACCC
The DNA here is from genome assembly GCA_963574415.1 of Tarsius wallacei. Taxonomy (NCBI): domain Eukaryota; kingdom Metazoa; phylum Chordata; class Mammalia; order Primates; family Tarsiidae; genus Tarsius; species Tarsius wallacei. The sequence continues at coordinate 11,713 of CAUYQG010075387.1, read as the reverse complement.
AGAGCCATAGCAAGTAGCATACAACCAGAGGTCAGAGGAAGCTGGGTGCCTCTGGGATAATGCATAATATAGTGCCAAGTAGAGAACGTACATATGACAATTTGTATATGTGAACCTATAATTTAATAGAAGATACGATATATAGTAGTGGCTCTTTAGACATTCTATTGCTTTGGACATTGTGGTTATAGTGCCAAGTAGAGAACATACATATGACAATTTGTATATGTGAACCTATAATTTAATAGAAGATACCCTATATAGTAGTGGCTCCTTAGACATTCTATTGCTTTGGACATTGTGGTTATATTATAGTGCTAAGTAGAGAACGTACATATGACAATTCATATATGTTAACCTATAATTTAATAGACGATACCCTGTCTAGTAGTGGCTCTTTAGACATTCTATTGCTTTGGACATTGTGGTTTTGTTTTTCAGTTTCATGTAAATACAACACTTTCTTTTTTTTTTTTTTTGAGTTGGAGTCTCACTCTGTCGCCCAGACTGGAGAGCAGTGGCCGCTCCCGGCCACCGCAGCCTCGACCTGCTGGGCTCCGGCAATCCTTCCGCCTCAGCCTTCCAAGTAGCTGGAACTACAGGCGCGCACTACCATGCCCGGCTGATTTTTTTGATTTATTGTGGAGATGAGGTCTCTTGCCCAGGCAGGTCTCGAACCTGCGGGCTTAGGCAATCCACTCACCTCAGCCTCCCAAGGCGCGGGACTACAGGCTGAGCCACCGAGCCCGGCTAACACTTTCTTAATCAGGCATGGGAAAATGCAATCAAAGAATAATTGCATTTTCCTTCCCAAAAGTATTCTAGTTAGAAAACAAAAATAACAAATTGTTGCTATTTTGTTTTTATACACCAAACTCAAAAAAAATTTTAAGTCTTTTATTGCAATTTAAAAAATATGTGGATTATTTTATTTCAATGCATACAAAAGAAATAATTTCACTTTTATTCTAAAGATAATTTTTTAGAATGAACAAGATATTGAGCAGATTGTTATTTCCCTTTATAGGGTCATTGAGCAATTTTCCTTAGAGTCTTCTTCAGTAGGAAACACATCAACTTGATGCACAAGGTAATTCTGGAACTGTTTTGTTTTCTCTTGTATTTTCATATTCATTTCTAGACTTTATATAAACTGACGTTTCCCTATATTAAATTAATGGTCTTCAATTTTATTAAATTTAAATGGAGTACTCATGTAATGAAATTAATTCCACAACTATGCTTTTTGCTCTGTATCATTCCACTTATAAGATATTGTGAAAATTAAAAACAATCCTTTCACAACCCCCGATATTGTGACTCAAACATATTTTAGTCTTAAGTGGCACCGATTAGTGAATAAGAAGCTGAGATGATGTTATTATTTATTTACTCAGAAGGTGTATACACTTTATTTTTAAATTTCTGAATTCTGTGAGTCAAATGATCCCCAGTGATGACTCAGCAACAGCTTTTCTCCCCATTTCTGCCTCCAGCAGTAACTTTGAATCTCTCCATCCTGAACTTTTATTCATGTTTCCTCAAAATTTTGACTCTGGTTTCAAAAACACTGTTAACCTTAAGGAAAATAAAAAAAGTAACCTAAGGAATGAGTTTTTCAATCATCGTGGCTTTCCTCTTGAGTTTGAAATACTACTATTTTTGAAGCATCTCTATAGCGTTCTCCAAGCACCATTCAAAAGCCTCTTCTGTATTTGGGGATAGAGAAGTGTTTGTGTCAGTATTTCTAAGCACATGTCCCTTGACCTTCTTCAAGATTCTTACTAAAATGAGCACACAAATGTACAAATAGAAGAAAAAACAAACAAACAAAACTACAGTAGCAATTGAAAAGTAAACTCATTATATTAAATAACTTCAACAAAAATCTTGTTTAAGAAAACTCATATAACCATATTCTCACCATAGAATTATTTCTATTTTCAGATGCCTTGGTTTGCTTGTAGAAAACAGACCATTTTCTGGTCGATTCAGGAAGATGAGGAAATGGGAAAAAGAAGAAAAACTCTAAAACCTCCTAACTTTTTCTGATTTGTAACTTGCTCTGTCTAGCTGATCCAGCCTTAGAAATATAATTCCCGTCATCGAGATTTCATTTTCAAATTATCTCCTAATAAAAAAAAATGTTTTTTTAATCAAATCTAAAGACTTTACTTACAGAAGTGTACTTGCAAATAAAGTTAGTTTAACTTTGAGAGTCTGAGATGATTTGACTCTCACATCTCTTGCTTCATTGTACTTACTTTTGTCAACCTGCTGAAATACAACATTTAGTTATTCTGATGATGAAATGAGTCAAATGACAAATATAAGAGAGAGAGAGAGAGACAGAGATTTAAAAAAAAAAAATTCGCTTGGGGAGACTGAGGTGAGTGGATTCCCTGACCCCGCGGGTTCGAGACCCACCTGGGCAACTTGGCGAGACCTCATCTCTACAATAAATCAAAAATTAGCCGGGCGTGGTAGCGCACGCCTGTAGTTCCAGCTCCTTGGAAGGCTGAGGCGGAAGGATCGCCTGAGCCCAGCAGGTCGAGGCTGCGGTGGCCAGGAGCGGCCACTGCACTCCAGTCTGGGCAAGAGTGAGACTCCAACTCAAAAAAAAAAAAAAGAAAAGAAAAGGGATGTCTATTCTAAAGATCTACAACAGAATTGACTTACGTTTCTAATCCCTAGAAATTTCCAAATAAGAAACTTAGCCAAATCATAGTAACACACCAGAAAAGTGGGAGGAAGCAATCTATTGGAGAGTCACTTGCTAATAAAGGAATGCACACACAGGAGGCTATTCTGCTGAGAATCCATCTTTTTGTTCACAAAATCACTTCCTGAATCTTGACTTGAATTTAGTGTTTTTCTTGGAATTAACATGAGTTAAAAACAGCCTTCTCTTCCTTCTATATTCATAAATATTATCAACATTAGAGAATACGGCCAATATGCATTGACTAATGCGATCAGGAGTGAATTATTAAATTTTCCAAGTGACATAGGTCTGATGTATGAATCTTCTCTTTAGAAGTCTTACATAGTTTTCTGCTCATCCCTGAAGCTACAATTAAGATCATTTGCCATTTACGGCCCTCCCCAATTTGATTCCATACAAAGTTTTATTTTTCTGTTTTGTTATCTTTTGCTGGCTTAAAACTATCATACAAAGTAAAACTTCTCAAAATTGAATTTAGTGTCTTTTCATTTATTTAACTTACTTTTTCAGGTGGGAAATGTCCCATTTTACCATGACCTCATTACATCTTTGCCCTCCTTCAAGTTTCAAATGACATTGACTTACTGAAAGCAACCAATTGTTTTCCTGTCCTTCCTCTGATTATCGGTTGTATTTACATTTTGCCTTGCATTAGTGGTAATTCTATTTGAATGTCTCATATTTTCCCTAAAGCAAGGAGACTGAGGTAGTGCTCCAATTACCCACTCAGTTAGAATTGGTCCAGGAATTGGAATCATTTCTAAAAATGTGAAGTATATATATACTCAGCTGAATAGAAGAAAAGAAAGCAAAGTAGGAGCTGACCATTCCTTCCCACTGACTATCAGGGTGCCTTGTACATGAGGGGTTTTCAATAGATATTTCTTCAATATTTATTCAACACTAAATATTCATTTTAAATATATAAACTTAGAAATAAAAAGGAGCTTGGGCTCAACAGACCCCGTCATATCTCTTTACAGTATAGTAAAAAGATCTATAAAACTACAAATCCTTTTCCCTACAGGAAATTACAGTCACTAAGACTATTTTGCTTTATATTTTGTTGTTAAATAAAATTAGGTTTCTTAAGAGAGACTATCTTCAAAATTCCTTTTTAAGAACTTTTCCATATTCCATTAGTAAATTTCTCCTCCCAGGAAAACTTGTGAATTTTTTCTGTGAAGTTATCTTTTTTATCCCTTCCCAAAGATCAACTTCCTATGCTTAGATATTAATGCCAAGTCATGTAGTAGGATAAACAGGCTATTAGCATCAAAAAACATACACCTCTCTTTTTATTGAAAAATTCTTTTTATGACAGAAAGAACCTAAAATTTGCATTTAAATGGAGACTATTCAAGTAAGATACTGCACTAGGTTTTTAAAATATGAGATTTTTATAAGGTTTATAAATACTGCCACCATCACAGATTTTTTTTGGAAAGAAGTCAAGAAGTGAAAGACTATTTCCCAAGCCAGCAAATTTAAACATGTATAATCTCCTTATTCAAGAATTTGTATCTCTATTAGTTTCTTTATAAATAACAGTCATTTTTTCAACATTTAAAACTTTAAAATGAAACATTAGATGACATCTTTAGATGCTTCTTTATGTAAAATCAGTTAAATCATTTACTGTCAGCCACCTCCTAGGGTATAAAAATAAATGAATTTCTTTTTTAGTGGGTCCTGTTACTCCACAGTATCTAAAAGATAAAGTTACTGGTACAAACTATATCCTGGATGAAACCATGACAATATAATTAACACTGATTTAAAAAAATGCAGCCTATGACAGCTGTTCTAAAACTTTATGGAGCTTTATAATTGCATAGGAGCTTACAAAATAATCAAAATTTAGGGATTCTGATTCTGATTTGGATAAGTCATTGAAAGAGCATCCCAGTAACTACACATCCTTACAAACACAGGTGGTAGATAGTAACAGATCATGCTGAAATAACAGAGATTTTATAAACCTCTTGTGTTGGCATAAAGGGTTAAATGGTTAAAACAGACTCATGGGAATAATAATTCTTACCTGTCACTATGTTTGAGTAATAATCCCAGATTCAAACAAAAAAGAAGCACAAAGATCTGATTTCCTTCTGGAGGATTAGGCAATTATTTATTGCAGTGCCTCCAAAATTTCTTTCTCTTACCTTAAGAACCTGCTTGGCATTGGATTAACAGTCATGTTTCTGAATAATGTATTGAGAAAAAAAAAAACAGTTTACAAAATAAGCTGTTTCAATTTGGGGGCTCAGCAGTTTTATAATCTGTTTGTTACATCAATGTAAATTGACCACTGGACTACCTACCATTCCACAGACAGCCATACTCTAAAAAATCTATAATTCCAGTTTTACTTATAGCAAGCAATCTACAGAGACAAGGTACATCCTTCTAAAATTATTTTCTTTTCTAAAAATAGGAACTCTCTTCTTTAGCATTAGCAAATTGGCAAGAGATCTGGTTCAAGACATAGCATGTTGATGAGAAAATCTACTTCAGGCCTGTCACTTGTAGTTGATCTTCTCAAAAGAAAGTCTCAGCACCAAGAAGAGACTCAAAGGCTTGCTGTTAAATCATTTCTTCCTGCTTCTGTCCCTAAACCTTTCATAAGCAAAATCTTTATTTTAGGCCAAAAAATTATCTTTCTGATACTTTCTTTTTGCAAATATCCATACTAAAACCTAATCTCATTCCTTGAATAAAGTCTTTAAGGAATAATTTATTAATATATTGCATGTCCAACTTAGACTTTACATTAATTTTTCCATATATACACACATACAATTCTTTTGCTTAAAGAAATTACTGTTTCTAGCTTCTACCCCTCATCTCTTTCTGCTTGTTTCTGGACTCCCGTACATACAATCTCCTAGGCAGAGATTTTTGAAATTCCACAATGCACACATTTTCTTCTCAAAAGGGGGTATATATTTAGACATGGAACAGAAGAAATAAATGAAACAACTATAGAATGAGAGTGAAACTACTGAGATTATAAAAATACAGACCGAACAGCTTTCTGCTTTTCCCTAAACCAGAACTAATAATTGACAATGATAGCTTGTTGACCCAATATTGGATGACACCCTTTAAATGCCCTGCTCCACAGCTGCAGTCCCTTGGACATGTAGATGTTATCATGTCTTTGAAATGTTAACTAACATCCAGGGAATTAGCTAAGTAGCATTCCAGCTGAGATCAAAACTGAAACATGTTAAAGTTTTTTGAATACTCAAACTGCCTGCTTTGGTTCCCCTGAAGAATTTACAAAAAAAGTACTCCATTCTGTAGTCTAGTGGCTAAAATTCTGTATTTTCTTGACTGTGGCTCACATCTGATTTCCATCAGAAAATCAGTCTGATTTCTTTGAAGTTATTTATACAATTCTTGACCCATAGGGTAACTATGTGTTATTGACCATTTTCTCTTCCATGAATAGCTTTTGAAAAGGTTTAGTCGCCGGGCTTCGTGGCTCAGCCTGTAATCCCGCACTTTGGGAGGCTGAGATGAGTGGATTGCCTGAGCCCGCGGGTTCGAGACCTGCCCGGGCAACTTGGCAAGACCTCATCACTACAATAAATCAAAAACATTAGACAGACGTGGTAGTGCACGCCTGTAGTTCCAGCTAATTGGAAGGCTGAGGTGGAAGGATCGCCAGAGCCCAGCAGGTCGAGGCTGTGGTGGCCGGCAGCGTGCCACTGCACTCCAATCTGGGTGACAGAGTATGACTCCAACTCAAAAAAAAAAAAAAGAAAAAGAAAAGGTCTAGTCTTTTTGCCTCGGCATAACCATTAGAAAGCATTCAGACATTTTACTGCAAAATAAGCAGCAGCCTATCCCATCCCCTTGCAAATGTCTCACAAGTCTCTTGCAGGAAACTCCCCCCACCAAAGGTTAACCTAATCAGCCCTTTGTGACCTAGATAAGCCCTTTGTGACACAGATAAGCCCCACCATGGCAGCAATCATGTGACTAACCCACCCATCTGCCTGCTGTCCATCACCTGACAGTCAGTACCTGCACTTGCCTGGCCCTTCGTGATGACATGAAGCAGACCACCATCCAATAACCTTAATGATCTCCCCCCATCAAGGGGAATGGTTAAAAGGACTCAACCACAAGCAAGCAGCAGCCATTGCCTTGCTAGTCTCTGGTGTGGCCATGTACTCTTTGAGCTATGGCTGTGGCCATGCTTCCTGGCGTTGGCCCCCTCCCCCACATTGAGGAGGTGACTCTTCTTTCTTCCTTCTCTTTCTCTCCCTAATTTACTTTTAAATAAACTTTTCTTTTTCTTAGCCTCTTTGTGTGTTGCAATTCTTTGCATTTACTTGGATCTCCGGTTACGGTGCCCTGCCTCCCGTCCCCTCTTCACTCCTCCAGCACTCCACCCTCACCCTATCTGAACCCTAACAGCTTTGATTTCCTGTTTTTCTGTGTGTGGGTTATACACATAAAACCTAATCTAATCTAACCTAATGAGATTAGCCCTTTATGTGTAGGCTCTCAGCTGAGAAGCTGGTATCCTAGAAAATATGGCTAGACTGAAATGTGGGCTGTACTCGCAGAAATGTGGCTAGTGAAACTTTTCTGTCTTTAAGTTGTCTTTGGGGGTGGTTCTGGATCTTGCGAGGAATGTTTGCACCTTTTTGGATTTGTCTAGTTTGTCCTTGGTTAAGTCATAACCTTGATTAAATGTTATTGGTTTTGGTGAGCCACTTGAAAATGTACCTTTAACTTAAAATAAAAAGCTGGATAAAGTGTTTATAAATGATAGACCCTCGGGTGAAATAGACTTGCTTTTTTTTTCAGAGCTATTCATGTTGAATATAGGCATAGAAAATGCTTTCTTTTTTCTATTCCTGAATGGGCTTTGCCCTGAACGCAGCAATTTTTGCTAAGAAACAAAGCTTAAGTTAAAGCCACCACTCAGGGAACAAAATCAGTCTCCAAAATACAACTTTCTGACATTTAACTGGTTATTTTGAAACTCTTTTGTAAAAGAAATTTGTATCTATAAAGAAAATCTTCATTTGTTAGACAGTTTGCATTGTAAACCTTACATGTGTTTTAGTTACTTTTCCTGGCAATCTTGTCTTGACTGAGCCTTGACCTTTGCCCTTCTTTGTCTCAGCAAATAATGGTATTTAGCTCTAAGTTCTGTATCTCTGGAATGTAAATTTCACCTCAGAGTCTTGTCTTTGGAAGTGTAAATTTAAAATTGCATAGCTAACAATTGTTTAGAGCTTGACTATAAAGATGGGAGAGAAACTATTTGAAAATTGGCAAATAAAGAACCTTGCAAACCTATAAAATCTGCTTCTGGTCAGGCATGGTGGCTCAAGCCTATAATTCCAACACTTTGGGAGGCTGAGGCGAAAGGACTGCCTGAGCCCGTGGGTTCAAGACCAGCCTGAGCAACATGGTGAGACCTTGTCTCTATAATAAATCAAAAACTTAGCCGGGCATGGTAGTGCTGCACCCGTATTTCTGGCTAGTTGGAAGACTGAGACAGAAGGATCGCCTGAGTCCAGCAAGTCGAGGCTGCATGGCCAGGAGTGTGGCACTGCACTCCAGCCTGGTTGACAGAGTGAGACTCCAACTCAAAAAAAAAAATCCGCTTCTGTCTTCGTGTCAATATATCTATATGTTTATATGTATCATGTATATGTGACGTTTCGCTACTAAAATATATGAAAGAGCTCTAATTAATAAGCTTAAATTAAAAGTGCTTAAATAAAATATAGTATCAGAAAATGAAAAGTAACACAAATGTCTTTTAGATCATATGATTTGGATAAAACTTTGGCAAATATGACTAGTTGAATATTGTCGGTTTAATAAAAATAACTATGTCTTCTGAGTTATGAACAAAAATACATGTATTTGACCTTAAGATTTTTAATTTTGTTATACTTGCCTTACATACAGTAATGTAAAATTATTATTATTACTATTATTGTTTTGAGATGGAGTCTCACTCTGTTGCCCAGCCTGGAGTGCAGTAGCACACTCACAGCCACCCCAGCATCCACCCGCTGGGCTCCAGCAATCCTTCTGCCTCAGCCTTCCAAGTAGCTGGAACTATAGGCGCCCGCTACCACACCCAGCTAATTTTTTATTTATTGTAGAGATGAGGTCTCGCTAAGTTGCCCGGCTGGTCTCCAACCGGCAGGCTCAGGCAATCCACTCATCTCAGCCCCCCAACGTGTTGGGATTACAGACTGAGCCACCGAGCCCGGCCTATAAAAATTATTAATGGAAAAACTAACTTGAGATAATGGCTAACTTTGTTTAATAAACTATACAAGCATAATTGTTAAGAATTAATTAAATGAATGTAAATGAGATAAAATAATATAAATGAACTGTAAATGAGATAAAATAATATAAATGAACTTTTCAGTTTCAAAATTATTTCTAGTAATTTAAAATCTTAAAATCATGCCAGGTTAAATCAAGTAATAGTTAATCATAAAATGTTGTAGTTATTTCTAAGTAAGTTAAATACTAAAACATTATTACACATAAGTTTATATACTTTGACATATTTTATATGATATAGAAAACTGAGTATATTTAGATCTGTTAATAGTCAAAACAAATTCAGAAAATATTTTTCTAAAAGTTATGAAATGGCTTTCATCTACAAATACTGTTATGAAATAGCTCAAGGCTACTTATATCCTAGGTTTTTTACTGAAAATTAGGGTTATTAAGAGTTAATATTACTGGCCGGGCATGGTAGCTCATGCCTGTAATCCCAGTACTTTGGGAGGCAGAGGCAAGAGTATTGTCTAAGCTCAGGGGTTCGAGATCAGCTTGGGTAATGTGGCGAGACCTTCTCTCTACTACAAATCAAAAAATAGCTGGACATGGGGGCACTCACCTGTAGTTCCAGCTACTTGGAAAGATGAGGTAGAAGAATCACCTGAGCAAAGGAGGTCAAGGTTGCAGTGAGCCAGGATCTTGCCACTACCCTTCAGCCTGGGCAATAGAGTGAAACTCTGCCCGCCCCCCCCAAAGGCAATATTGCAATTAATATATGTAATTGAAATTACTAAATATAAGATAAGCAATTCTGCATGCAAAATGAATAAGACAAGTAGGAAGTGTTTTGGGAAAAACAGTTATAATAAAGTCATAAAATATGGTCTTATTTTAAAAAGATTAATTTGTCTAATTTAAAGGTTATTTAAAGTTAGTTTCCACTTAAGGGAAAATAATACAAATAAAACTATATCTAAAAAGTTGAGAAAAAATAGAAAAAATTTGTAAGAGGTTACAGACGTTTCATGAAATCTTATGTGGTCAACACTGGTTGAGATTTGAAGCATTTGTTGATAATGTTTTATAAAAATTAGCTTTCATATTGACAATACACTAATAGGAAAGTAACATTCTGTTTTCTCCTTCCTCTTTTTCTTTTTTTTTGAGTTGGAGTCTCACTCTGTCACCCAGGCTGAAGTAGTGTTGTGATACTCTCACGGCCACCCAGCCTGCATTTGCTGGGCTCAGATGATCCTTCCACCTCAGCCTTCCCAGTAGTTGGAACTACAGGCATGCAGCACCATGCCTGGTAGTTTTTTGGTTTATTGTAGAGATGAGGTCTCATCAAGTTGCCAAGCCGGCTCCAACCTCCTGAGCACAGACAATCCTCTCACCTCCGCCTCCCAAAGCGCTGAAATCACAGGCAGTTTTCTCCTCTCAACAAGAATTGTATGTGGTATTAATAAGAGATAGTCAAAAATTCATTTATCTTTTCAGTACACTGTAAGTGAATAAACAAAAGAGAAAGACAAGAGGAAAAAAAATAGACACTGATTGTGTCATGCTTCCTTCCTCGAGTCTTTTGATTGGGAAATTGAGACTCCTTTCTATCAGAGTAAAAGTTTTTCCTTACGAAGTCTTTGAACTGTCACTTTGACTAAGTTAATGACATTTTATGGTGACCTGTAATTTTATTTTGATATTTAGTGTTTTAAACCTATGATATTTGGCATAATTCCCAAAATCAAATCTCAAATTTGAAAAGTAGTCTTAGCCGGCTCGGTGGCTCAGCCTGTAATCCCGCACCTTGGGAGGCTGAGGTGAGTGGATTGCCTGAGCCCGCGGGTTCGAGACCCGCCTGGGCAAGCGAGACCTCATCTCTACAATAAATCAAAAAACCAGCCGGGCGTGGTAGCACACGCCTGTAGTTCCAGCTGCTTGGAAGGCTGAGGCGGAAGGATCGCCGGAGCCCAGCGGGTCGAGGCTGCGGTGGCCGGGAGCGGCCACTGCACTCCAGTCTGGGCGATGGAGTGAGAGGCCAACTCAAAAAAAAAAAAAAAATTTTCAGTAGCTTTGGGGGATACAAATAGATTTTGGACTGGACTTTAAGTGTATGCACTAATCCCACCTGTGCACATTGTACCCAATAGGTGATTTTTTTTGTTCCTCCCCCCTGTCACTTCCTTCCCCCTTCCGACTCGCCCGTGTCCATTATCCCTTTATCTATTTATTTGCAGATTCTGAGTTTAGCTCCCACTAATATCTTCGATTTTTTTTTTTTTTTTTAGCTCCCACTAATAAGTCAGAAAATGCGGTGCTTGGTTTTCCATCCCTGAGTTATTTCGCTTAGGATGACGTTTTCCAGTTCCATTCAAGTGGCTGCAAAAGATGTTATTTCATTCGTTTTGAGAGCCGAATAGTATTCCATAGTGTATACAAACCACATTTTCATTATCCACTGATCGTTTGATGGGTATTTAGGTTGATTCCACATCTTTGCAATTGTGAACTGTGCTGTGATGAACATGTGAGGGCAGGTGTCTTTTTTTAATGACAGCCTCTGTTCCTTAGGGTAGTGGGATTGCGGGGTCAAATGGTAGATCTATTCTTAGTTTTTTACATAATCTCCATACTGCTTTCCACAGAGGTGGTACTAATTTACACTCTGCGAGGGGTCTTTGATTGTATTTTAATTCCTTCAGT
>CAUYQG010075385.1:0-26917 GCA_963574415.1 Tarsius wallacei | reverse complement strand
TCATTCATCATGACCAAGTAGGCTTCATCCCTGGGATGCAAGGCTGGTTCAACATTCGTAAAACCATAAATGTAATTAAATATATCAACAGATGTCAAAACAAAAACCACATGATTATATCGTTAGATGCAGAAAAAGCTTCTGATAAAATCCAGCACCCCTTCTTGATAAAAACCCTCGAACATCTAGGCATACGAGGAACATACCTCAACATAATAAAAGCCACCTACGAGAAACCCACAGCCAGCATACTCCTAAACGGGCAAAAATCAGAACCATTTCCCCTGAAAACTGGTACAAGACAAGGATGCCCACTCTCACCCCTCCTGTTCAATATAGTATTGGAAGTCCTGGCTAGAGCAATCAGAGAAGAGAAGGTAATCAGGGGTATAACCACTCTTGAATTTAGTATGGGAACATGGGAATAGTTTTGGTCAACGAGTTGTAAGCAGAAAGGAGGAAGGAGCTGGTGGATTGTCATTGACTAAAGATCAGAGAAGAGACTTTTTCTGGGTCCAAAGGAATGAAAATGGAGAATATCTTTTTGGTGTTAGTTTCGTTTAGTGTCTGGAAAGTCCAATGGCTCTATGCACTTACCATATCTAAGGGAAAACATCCCTCTTCTCTCAATAGTGGCATTTGAAACATTTATGTATTTGTAATAATGGAAGTCCCAAGCATTAAAATTTATTAAAGTGTCTGTCTTTCCTCTATAGCATATTTAGATCCTTCTGTTCACTAGTCTCTTAGATATTTGACATGCCAAAATTGCAACAAATGTGACTGTCTCATGACGTAGCTCTCACATCCAGTGCAAGTTGGCATTTGTTTTGTACAGTTGCTGCTTTCCCAGATGCTTACTCTACAATTGCTCAGATATATCAAAGTTTTTCTTTGCTTTTTGTTTTTTTTTAGGAAAGGCTTTCTCTCATTTCTCTATTTTATTTTTTGACTGGAGAATCATCCTCAGCAGATTTCTGATGTTATTGAATTCTGATGTTATTGAATTGACCTGAATGAGAACTCTGTTTGCCATGTTCCTTCCACGATCATCTCTCCTCGGCTTTTGAACTTCTGGGCTATAAAAGGCATCTCTCCCTCCTATTTATCTAGAGGATATACCTCTGGGATTACATTTCTCTTATTTTACTCCTTCTTTTAAGAAGGAACAGCTGTTTCCTCTTTTTCTTCTGACCTCAAATGTCTGATTTTTCCTTTTGTATATAAATAACCTGTCTTCTGTGGTTTCAACATTTCTAAGGTTGTCTCTTTCTTCATCTCAATGATCTGATATCCTATTTATTTTCTATTATGTCTTATTGATTTTTTTCAAAATCAGATGCATATTTTAATAACTAGTTTCCTTTAGAACTTTTTGACTGATGAGAATTTTCTTTGTAGTCCTCCTATATTCTCCTTTTAAAAATTAAGGTAAAATGTATATACATTGAGATGAACAGATCTTAAGTGTACAATCTGATGAGTTTCAACAAATCATTCAGTTATAAATGTCACATCAAGATACTGACCATATCCATTATCCCAGAAAATTCTCTTATGTTAACCTTTCAGGCAATTCTTATAACCATAGGTGAGAACCACTGTAACTTCTAGATCATAGATTAGCTTAGTATATTATTAAACTTCATAAATGTGAAATCATATAGTATGTGCTCATTTTGCATGAATTGTTTCTCTCAATATAATGGTTTTGGGATAAATTTATTCTTGCTTATATGTGTCAATCGTTTATTCTTTTTGAAAATTGATAAATAGTACTTCATTAAATGAATAAACCATGAATTTATTATCATTCACTTTTTGAAACTTTTTAGCAATTATAAATAGGGTTGCAATGAACAGTCATATAGAAGGTTTTGGAAGCACATGTTTTCATTTCTCTCTAATAGATGTCTGGCAGTTGAAATGGCTGAGTCATAGTGTAGGAATATGTTTACTTCTTAGAACATGCCAAACTATTTTTCAAAGTAGTTCTTCCATATTACTCCCCAACTAACAATGTATGAGAGTTCAGTGTTTGGTTTTGACAATCATTTCGAGCTTGGCTATTCTAGAAGGTAAAGAGATATCTTATGACTGTCTTAATCTGTAGGATAATTTTCTAAAAATAATATGATCAAGTATCATTACTTTAAACATTCAACACAAAGACAAATATATGAGGCAGCAAATTGTAATGGAAACAGCATTGGACTCAAGAGAGGGCATGTGATTCTCAGACGTGGAATTCTACATGAGGCTGTTAAAAAGTTTAGGTCAGTTTTTCCCTTTAATATCTACATAATAAACAGCTATACTAAATAATTTTAATGCTTTTTATTCATCATTCTAGGCTTTATTCCTCTATAGTTTGAAAAATCATGATTCAAATTAAAGAGAAATCTATTTTTAGAAATTTTGCTTTAGTTAGGTATACTATTAGAGAAAATGCAAATAAGTCTTTTTATGCAGAAAATTACAAACTATTCCATAGGATTATTTATCATTATTCTTCCAACACGTAATTAAAATTGTATTTTATTTATTTCCAATTAATTGATAATTACTGTAAATTTGACAATTATATGTAACACTATCTTCTGTGGCAAGTAATCAGCCAGTCTATTAGGCATAAAGTCATAAACCAACTTGATGATGATCAGATTTGTTTTCTATCTCACAAGTAAATTGTTCTGGGCAGGTCAAAATGCAAATGTTCATTCATAATTACATCAGTCCACTCCTACAATTTTATATTTGAGAGTGCCACAAGCTCATGGTCCTGTCTCACAATCACATCCACAAATAAGCTTTGGAATTGACTTTAGTAATTTAATTTTTCTTACTGTTGACATTCAGGTTCTCATGAGAACTTCTTATTGCTGGACTGATAAAAAAAATCAATTTCCCCTTGCAGCAACCAATTTTAATTTTCATGGTTGTACTAAACTATATATGAAACAAAGATGTTAGTCTGTGTGTCTTCACTGAGTTTATATTTGCTAATTCAAAGTTTAGTAGAATTCCATTAGTGCAACCAAGAATTACTTTTCTACTATAAGCCAATTTACATCCATTCTGCTGTCCTTTCTTTGAGTTCTACTATTTAAATGGTTTCTGGAACTTTTATTTCCCTAGTGATTTAAAGGTTAATAATTTTACTGAAATAGAATGCAAGTAAGGGAAGAGGGAAAGAAAGTCTCCAAGACTCTAGATACTTCGAATGTTCTTTTCATATGAGTCTCTTAAAAGGAAGATAGTCGTTGAAAATGCAAATTATGGAAGATATATATATATATATATATATACTTATATATTTTAGAAGATTTTTTTAGAGTATGCTGGTGGTTACCTGAGTAGGATGATGAGGAATTGAAAGAATAGCAATTATTTGCATGTTTTCAGTTTATTCTGTGTCAGGGTGAGAATTATTAGATATTGATTGCTAGAGAGTTATTCTCAACAGAATCATGGGAACAAAGATAATGATTGCAGTAGCAAGGGCTCAAATGAAACATATAATATTAAAGCTGATGAGAAGGATAGAATTGCTTGTTTGAATAAAGATAATGAGAAATAGATATTAGAAACTAAATAGAAGCTATAAAACCTAATAATTATGTTATTTTTAATGTTTATAAATATCATATCAATGTCTTAATTGGATTCTCACAGCAATCCTATGCAACTGAACTCCTGAGGAGTAATTTTTATTTTTATAGTTAAGAAATCTGATACTCATAGAATTTAAGTAATTTGTCCAATTTCATGCACTTTGAATGTGGTATATACAGCATTAGAATCAATATTTTATCTCCCTATATCAATATTTTCCTACACTGTCTGATTATATGTGTTTTTGCATATTTGAAGACTCATTTTAAAGCACTACTTTAGATATCCAGAACCTCTAGAAATGAGTTTACCTGGATAATTGTACCAGATAGTCGAAAAGATAATTTGTTACTTTATGTTTTAGTTTTTTTGTGATGAAAGAATGTAAATAAAATCTTTTAAGCTTTTTTAGTAACAACTGGTCATTTCCATTAAGATATAAATTAATGTGAAGTGCTGTAACTGTGTATCTGAATATATTGAGATATTGGGTTAATGAACCACAAGTATAATACATAACCCAAGTGATTTAAATTATGTTGAGAACTGATATAACATTTCCCATTCAATTTTTGAAGGTCACAACTGCCAAACATTTGAAGAGTTGATAAATCAATATGACACAGACACACTGACATTTGCCTATACTTGGCTTTTTTCATTTGTGGCGATGGTCATTTTCCTTTTGAAAATAACAATCTAGGTCAAGTGCGGTGCCTCACACCTATAATTCGAGCACTTTGGGAGGTCAAGGTGAAAGCATTGCTTGTACCCTGGAGTTTGAGGCAAGCCTAGGACATATAGTGAGATCTCATCTCTACATTAATTAAAAAACAATAAGCTGGACATTATGGCCCAAGCCTGTAGTGATAACGTAGAATCTGACTCAAAAAAATAAAAATAAAACCAATCTAATGTTTCTTCCACTTGTTACTTCTCACAGAAGAAATCTTTTTTTCGTTTGTTTGTTTTTTGTTTGAGTTGGAGTCTCACTCTGTCATCCTGGCTGGAGTGCAGTGGCACACTCACAGCCACCCCAGCGTCGACCTGCTGGTCTCTGGCGACCCTTCCACCTTAGCCTTCCACGTAGCCAGAACTAAGGCACGCGCTACCATGCCCAGCTAATTTTTTTTTTATTTTATTTATTGTAGAGACGAGGTCTCGCCAAGTTGCCCAGGGTGATCTCAAACCTGTGGGCTTAGGCAATCCACTCATCTCAGCCTCCCAAAGGGCTGGGATTACAGGCTGAGCCACCGAGCCCTGCCAGAAGAAATCTTAGTAAACTGCCTAGAAGCTACTCCTTGTCAATTAGTTCATGCCTTATAGCTTTTCAGCGAAAAGTCTAGACTTTTAGAGAAGACACCACCAAATCAAGGTGCTCCCCCCATTTTTCTTTTAAAGTGTGCTAACCAATCACAGGGATAAAAAGATAGCCTTTGAGCCATAAAGAACAAAACCATGAACTTCTCAATAGCCTGGTTGGAATTAGAGTTTATAATACCTTCACAGAAACAAGGATCTGAGTATCACATGTTCTCACTCATAAGTGGACCTTGAACAACTACCGTAATACTATATGAAAAGGATTGACAGTAGCGGGAAACTGTGAGGGAGTAGGGGGATGGAGGTGGGATTAACAGTAGTTGATATCTGCCTAGGGAAAGGGGGGCACACCTCAGCAAGGGTACCTGCACAATGAATATTTGTATACCTAACTCTTAATTGTATACCACAATTTTAAAATTAAAATTTAAAAAAAAAGGGCAGGCTTTGGGTCTTCGGTTCTTTCACTTGGATATGCTTATTAACAGCAACTGATATTTTTAGATAATTCTATTCAGCATGCATGAAGGGATCGGTTCCCTTTTCACCGGTAAATGTTTGACAGAACACAATCATCTCTGCTGCCAATCACGAAAACCCAATACAATACCTAGAAGACTATCTCACCTATGATTACAGTACATGACATCCTTCATTTTTTCTGCAGTTATTTAAAGAGTGCTACTGATGGAGTTCAGAACATGCCACCCCAAAATATGCTATGTTGGGATACTCCTTACTTTGTGCTAACAGAAATTGAGAAACTGCCAAAGCAGGAAAGGCTCTTTACCTCTCCCTCAACTACCTAACATAAATTGTAAAACTCCCCTCTTTAAAGCAGATTTACATCTGTGAAATTAATTATTATTTGTAAATGTATATGTACCAGGATGACACCTCATCTGTGAGACTTTTACCTGCATAAAAAGGCAATTTTTATTCACTATACATTCTGTCCTTCACCCTCTCACAATTTCCATCCACCCCTCAGCCCAGAAACCTCAAATCCCTGTTCTTTTATGTAGCTCAGGATGATATATAAGCCTTAATCATCTGTCCACTTCTTTGAGTCTCATATTTCTGTGGGACTCCTGTGCACATGTATGCTATCCAAATTGTTTTTCTTCTTTAGTCTGTCTTATGTCAACCAACCATAGAACCTGGAAGGACAGAAGAAAGTTTTTTTTCTCTCCTACACTACTAAGTGTTAGATACTGCTATGGGCACTGAATGTTTAGTAGTGAACAAAACAAAAACATAAATATTCTGGACTCATGGACTTACATTCTTTAGTGAGGGAAACACAGGGAAAAGTAAAAAAGTGCTTTGGTAAGAGAATTAGAGTATTCTGTTTAAAAAGGGTTGTCAAAATCAGGTATATTATGGATGAGACTCAGAGATTGACATGTAGAACTAGAATTACAGAAGCAGGAAAGAAAAAAATAATGTGTGATGGTTTAGAACCAGTGACTCAGATGTTTGTTTTCTCACAGCTTTGTTGTCAAAGAACAGTTGCATTCACATACTCTGACTTGTCCCACAAAGCTTCTAGATAACACTGAGCCAAAAGTCTCCTTTCAACTGTTAGACAAAAATCCATCACCTTATTCTACAGTGAAATGGTACGTTGTCTCTCTGCCTCTTGCTTTACTCTTACTCTTACACATGGCTGAGTATCAGATTTTGTGGTTGGGTCCTAACTGGTTCTTCTTGATAATGGAGTTGTCTGGGCAAAACACTGTGATGAAAGTGTGGTGCATGCATAAGTGTTTATGCTTAATTCTGTGGTATATGCATAAATATTTATGCCTAGTTCTAGGACTGACCTGCAGGGGCCTAGAAGCATATGATGCAAATAAGCTGTATCTCTCAAAGTTTAGGAGACAGGATTTTGTGTCAGGTGGTGAAACTATCAATGGTGACAACAAAAAGATGTGTGAGACATCAGTTCTGTTACTGTCCTTGTGCTGAGATCTACAAACATAAGAGAACTCAGTAGCTTTGACTTATTGTGTTTCTCTAAAGCCTTCTTAAAATTGAGCTCACAGTAAAAGATCTTACTTCAGCACACCAAAAAATGTGTTTGTTAGCATAATGGACCACTGATTCCAATCTTCTCACATGTATCATGCTATGCCAGAATCAGAAGATGGCATAGTCATCCTCTTTGTAGAAGACAGGGTTACCAGATGTTCTCAGGGTGGTTAAAGAGCATAAGATGTTTTTGCGCAGAAGGATAATGAGATTTGAGAGGACCATGAAACCCTCTCTATATGTACATCTCTCACAATACTGTATATATACAGATATATTTGGCCTGCATTAACTCTAAGTTTGTATTCTGAGTTTTCCACTTTCTATCATTGCATCCTTGGGCAAGTTATTTGGGATTATACTAACAGTTTCTACTTATTAGGGTTGTCCTGAAAATTAAGTAAGTACATGTAAAGCTCTTAGAAGAGTGCCTTACAAACAGTAAATGCTGTTGGCAGAGTTTGCTAGTTTCTTGTAACTCCCATGTCTGCTCCTTTGCTGCATATGTAACTGGAGAAATTGACTTCTCCAGTTACAAACTCTTTACAAACTCCAGTAGAGCTAGGTTTGGCAGTATGCTGGAGAGGCTGACATAGCTATGCTTTGAGTGGTTCTCTTGTGCTTCCATGGGTTGGGCTAGCCAGATTTTAGCAAATGAATTAGGATGAGTCAGGTAAAAAGCTGAAGGGTCTGGTAGGCTGGCCTCTGAAAAGCTAATATTTTGCAGTAATTGTTGAAATGTGTTGATCTATCTTGATGCCCTTTTTTGCTCATGTCAGAAATTCAGTTAATAGTAGAATCTTTCATTTTCAGTATAGTTTTGTCTTTAAAAAAAATTCTGATAATTTATTTTCTATAGGTCAGAAATATCAGCTATTTTACTTTTTTAAAGTTTGTTTTTTATTTACTTGTTTGTTTCAATTTAGTTGAATGTTACATGTGGATAAGATCAGATTCTGTTTCAGAAGTGTCAATATGCTCTTGCCTGTTTGGAGAGGAGATAAATGATCTTTGTTAAATATTAGAGGGCATCCATGTCTACATTTATTTCACAAATTTCATTTGCTCCCTGTGGATTGAAACTGCATCATCTTTGTAACCAAGATAGTAAGGTTTAACAAGGACAGATACATTTAAGTTTGCATAGTGATTGTCCTGGTCTACCTTGGGAGACATGCTCTTAACTTCAGCTAGAAATACTTCAGTTGTATTTATAAGATGAGACTCAATATAGCAACTCATTTTATAGCAGACCTTTGACATCTGTGCTGTGATTGTGATTCATACATATGCCTAGTGAAGGTGGTTTTTCCTCCAAAATTTCCATTACCAAGTAAGCAAAGAGGTTACTTCCTAAGAGAAAGATAACAAGTTTGAACTGCTAGAATTTTTAATTGCTGATATGCTAGGAGCAGGCTGTTTCTTGCTGTTTGCTTATGATATCTGGGTTTTTGTCCCTGGGCTCTAACTCCAATTATCTCGCTGATAGTAGAAGAAACTACATCAATTTATCATTTTCTGTGTCTTTGCAGGAAGGGGTAGAATTTGTCCCAAGTGTCTGCAACAGTCCCAGCATCTTGAAGGCTTATATTCCTCTGTGTTTCCCTATTGGTGTAGTGTTTCTCTCTGTGCTTTTTTCCCATAGAAATAGAAAGATATTGATTCATTTAAAAAATAATATTTAGGGCAATATATTCAGTAGTTAGAACTTATATATACTTAAAAATATTAAAGCAAATATTGTAGATGCTTAATATTATAGAAAAATAATAATTGAATTTTATAATCATGTAATAACATTGATCTTTTAAACTTTTAGAATGTGTTTAGCAATCTTTGCTTTTCTACCTTTGAGTTTCTTACTACAGGGATAAAAATAATATGTTTCTGAATTTCAGTGTAAAATTATTATACTGACTATTATACTTTCCCACTCCTCATCCAACACTAAAATTAGACCTCTTATTTTTTTAAGGATTTTTAAAAAAATGTGATGTTTCATGATATTTCCCAAACTGTTCTCAGATGGTGTACTCTTTTACTGCACATTTCTAGAATACTATCAAAAAAAGAGACTCAACTAATGTGAATATTAAAATATATTTCAACAAATCTACTAATTTTTTTTGTCTTTGATGTTTAGCCTGAAGTACTATCTTTGGTAAGAATTCAAAAGAGAGTTTTTAAATACTGGCACAAGACATATCACTTCATTGAGAATGTATGATAACAAGAAAGCAGATTGTCATAATATTTATCAGATCTCAGAGGGAAATAACTCTTTTCATTATAGATTTTTACATGACGATTTTATGGTTTTTAATTGCCATATTGCAGATTAAGAGTAGACAAACACTATGAAATAGAATGTTGAATGGTCTGGATTTGAATTTTAATGCATGGAAAAGGCTGCACAAAGGGGGTTTTGCATTGATTATAGCAGCATAACAGATTGGGTACATAGGGTAGCCACACCGTATATAGGAGTAAATGCTAATAATATAGCATAGTGTTTAATGTTGGTTAATGCTAACATCCTTCGTTGTGCTCAGAGCCCAGGAAAAATCAACTATTATTCTTTCCTTTTAATTATATTTGGAGGCTAAAACATAATTTTAAATGGTAGGTGGTCTATTATTTATGAGTACTTTAGAGATGATAAAAATTAGTATAGATAGGGTAGACATTAAATAATATATTAATTTTCTCTAACTGTTGGATATGTTACTGAGCCTTAAAGAGCACCTAATTGATATGATAAAACAGTATGGAAATATATTCTAAGTGAGATGATCAGATAAAAAAATGGGAAGAAATAAACATTTTATTAGATGTTATTTTCAGTTAACATACAGGTAGCACAAATGTGACAATTTAGCAAGTTTCACCAAAGAACAGAAGGCACATGTATTTGGTTTATTTGGGAGTTTTAAATTTTCCCTAGACTCTACACACTAAGAGGACAGGTACTGTTTGCCTTCAACATGGTTATAGCTTCAGTGAGGGTTGTGCAGAAGTCATTCAAAACTATTTTCATTTACTCTTTTTTTTTTCCTATTTTTGTTACTTTTTATTTCTGAATCTTTTCTTTTTTTTTATTCCATATTTTTTATTGTGATATTGTGGGGTACAATTAAGGGTTAGGTATACAAATATGCTTCGTTCAGGCACTCTTGTTGATAAGAGTTGTCTCCCCATCCCCAGACAGACATTTATCACCATTAATCCAATCATCCTCCCCCTCCCCCCCATAGTTTCCCACCATTGTCAGTCATTTTCTTATGGTAATACGTTGGATGATCAAGGTCTACTATATGAGTGAGAACATGTGATACTCAGTTCTTTGTTTCTGTGAGAGGTCATTGAGTATTATAGACTCTAGTTCCATCCAGGTTGGGGCAAAATTCATGATTTTGTTCTTTTTTATTTCTATAAGTCCCAAAATCAGTATGCATCTATTTGTCTTCACATGTTAAATCATTGTCTAGACATATTACATAGTACCAGAATACATTTTTGTGCCATGACCTTTTCTGGCCTCCATGCTCAGCAGCAGTTAATGCCAACAATACTTTTCTTAGTTCTGGTTACCAAAAAAATAGACCCTGAAAAAAAGGACTTGGGTTCAGGCAGTTTATATGGGAGGTGATCCCAGGAAGTGTAATTGAGAAAATGGAGAAAATGAGATAAGAAAGAGAAAAAAGACAAGGAGGGATGCTTTAATGAGTGGGCTTCCACTGTGGAAAACTAGAGCTCAATCCTGAAGAGGATCCTCTGAGGAGACACGCCTCTGAATTATCCCACCTAAGGACATGGAAGCTGGGATACTTGTCCATCAGCTCCCATTTCTCATTGACTGAGGAGTGCTTCTGCAGCCCTTAAATCCCCCAGCATTTGTAGGCTTTCATACCAGGAAGTGTACAAGCTCTGTAGTACCTAAAGAGGCCCTTGGACAGAGAAACTGAAGAAGCCCAGCACTCAAATGGAAATCTGCTGTTGTGCACATGAATTCAGAGGCAGCTGCAGGCAAACCCCCAGAGATAAGCAAAGCAGTATGGAACAGGACATCAATAGTGTCTGCTAGAATAGCCACCATTTATTTAGCATTTACTATGCTCCAGGGACTGTCCAAACTTTTTGTTTGTTTGTTTGTTTGAGTCAGGGTCTCACTCTGTTGCCCAGGCTAGAGTGCAGTGGCACACTCACAGCCACCGCAGCCTCGACCTGCTGGGCTTAGGCAATCCTTTTGCTTCAGCCTTCCAAGTAGCTGGAACCACAGATGTGCACCACCATGCTCAGCTAATTTTTCAATTTATTGTAGAGACGAGGTCTCGCCATGTTGCCCAGGGTGGTCTCAAACCTTTGGGCTCAGGCTATCCTCTTGCCTCAGCCTCCCAAAGTGCTAGAATTATAGGCATGAGCCACCGCACCCGGCTCTGTTGGAATGTTTTATGCATATTAATTGACTTAATGAAGAGAATGCTTTAATGCCATGTCTTAAAGTACCTTTGGCTTTGTTACCTGCATAACCCATTAGATGTCCTGAAGACAATTTAGTATTGCTGACTGCACCAGGCAACAGGTAAAGCAAGTAATCAAGTCACTGTTAGATGGGTCAAAATAGCCCAAGCCACTTTTCCAAAGCCTGAATGATGTCATCTCTTTCAAGTAGAGAGGAGGAAAGAGTAATCAGAGGATTTCCCAAACATAATATTGCAGTCTTTGATGGTGTCTAAACTTTCTCGGACACTTCAAATTCCATGTCTCTCTGCTTTGGTTTCCCTTGGAAAGAAACTATGAGAATCTTTTCTAAAAGCAGGCTCCCTAGGAGAATGTATTCCTGTTTTTCCAGAGACCGTGAAATGTACCTTTGCACAGCATAGTCATTGTTATATAACATTGCATCAGGAACATTCAGTGCTTTCTATCAATAGTTTCCCATCTCCCATTTCAGTAGCGTTGACAGGAAAGCCAATCCAAGTTTTTCTGGAATTTGTGTTTGTCTTTTATCATCATTCATGTCACTCTCTAAAGTGACAGCCCCAATGGCACAGTGGTATTTATCATTCCTTCTGCTGGGTACACTGTAGAAGCTGAAATTAGGTAGAACTTTCCAGGCAGCAGTAAATCCCAATCTCAGATCAATAGGTACAGAGCCTGGCATCCGTTATCAACTCCTCTTCTGGGCTTACAGTTAGGAATGAGGTTTTATTGATGATATCTGCTTACCATGATGGACTAGACAAAAAGTCAGAGAGAATTTTTCCCCCCAAGGCTCCTTTTTTCAGCTCTGTTGGTAGGGAGATGCCCTGTTGGGCAAGGCAGAAGTTATGAATGTTCTAATGTTCTTTATTAATGCTTTGTTTCCATCTCAATTACTTCAGTTTTGTGCTGGTCTGCTATAGACCCAGCATATAACTCAACAGCATTTTTACCAATTCTAAGGGATGGAAGCTTTGGCCTATATTAGTTAGTTAACCATCCAACACCTCACCTTCTGGAAATGAGATAGCAGGCCCCCGATTTTAAAATTTGAAAGCGAAATTGAAAAAAAAGCAAAGTATTTGCCACTCTTAATTCTACTGGTTAGTGATTACATGTGGCCGGTGCCATGGAACATGCTTAATATGGCTGCTTTGAGGCATGCTGACCAGGTTGAGGTCAATCAGCTTGCTTCCTGAGAATCAAGGGTAAACTACTATTCAGTCAGTCTTGACCAAAACACACCAGACCATCATAAGCAGAGAAGTCTATGCTACTAGCTACCTATTCAAACACAGACTCATTCATTCATAATTTTTCCAGAAATGAAGACATTGGCACCAGCAACTCCTGTTTTGATATGCAAATTTCACAAACAGCAGCCACAACCTGGTAAGGGTCTGCAGAGCTGAGAAGCTTTCCTCAGTTCTGTAGTTTGGGGACTTTCTCAACTGAAATTGCCAGGTCATGTCAGATGAAGAGGTTATAATGAAACCCCCAAAGCAGAATCTCTTGGGGTTCATCCATATTGGAGCCTTTTAAAGCCCCAAGAAAATAGCCCAGAGAGGGGGCAGCATTGTTATGTTTCCTAAGAACAAGGGTAGGCCCATACACACTGGCATGCTTTCCTGACTACTGGATCAGCAAATCTCAGCACAAGCAAGCACCCTGGTCTCTACCTCAGCGGGCTTTGGTGGTCTGGTCAGACTCCTAGCCCTCCTGAAGCTGCTGTGCAGGCCCACTCCCTGTTGACAGATTCAAGCTGTGCAGTGCAAATTCCTCAAGAGAAGACCATAGCAACAGAGGAGAACTTTTAAAATTCCCTCAGATATCATGTACAATCAGAGGTGCTTCAGATGCTCACATCTTTGCCACACCTACCTCCACACACTCAGGCCTGCTGACTGCCAGAAATTTGTGTTTGAGGGCTTTTGCTTTTTTAATAGACTATTGTTTGCAAATATTTTAAATTTACAGAAAAATTGTTAGCTATTGAGTTACAGATGATACAGAGAGTTTTCATACATCCCACACCTGGTTTCCCCTATTGTTGACATCATACATTAGTGTGGTACATTTGTGTAGTTACAGTTAATGAACCAAGGTTGATACATTATTATTAACTAGAGTTTATACTTTATTCGAATTTCCCTTTCCTGTTCCAGAATCCCACACAGGACGCCACATTACAGTTAGTCATCATGACTCCTTAGGTTCCTCTTGGCTGTGGCAGTTTCTCAGACTTTCCTTGTTTATATAGAATGTCCCTCAATTGGGATTTGTCTGATGTTTTTCTCATGATTAGACTGGGGTTGTGTGTTTCTGGAAAGAAGACCACAGAGATAAAGCACCTGTTTCATAACGTCACATCAAGGGTACATACTATCACAAGACTGATCACTGTTGACGTTGACCTTGATCAGTGATCAGTTGGCTGAAGTAGTGCCTGTCAGGTTTCTCCACTGGGAAGTTACTCTTCCTCCAACCTTTTCCATACTGTACTCTTTGGAAGGAAGTCACTATGCAGCCCACACTTCAGGAGTGGGAGTTATACTATCATATGCTATGATATTTTGTGCCTGGTCTTTCTCACAAAGAGTAAAATGAAATATGTGAGATTCATCCATGTTGTTTCTGTAGCCTTTAAATTAGTTTAGTAGTTTTCATGAATGAAGTCAAGTCAGTGATGTGCTGGCAAATGCTTAACAACCAAGTTTTGGAAAGAAAAAAAAACCCTGATTTGCAGTGTTTACTAATTTTTGTGGGGCAAATACTCATACCATCGTCAATTTCAAGCTACTCTAAAAAATTTAGGAAATGGTTCTTGAGAGCCAGTCTGAGCCAGCTTCAGCACATCACTAAAAGCACAAGCTAGTAGTGGTCTACTAAAAAAAATCAGTGAAATACTTACTGCATGATTTTCTGTAGTATTATAGCAACCAAGTAGATTGCAAGATTGTAAGTCCAAAAGGTCTTTTGATAACAGTACATCTAGTCAGTCAAACAATGAGGACCACCATGTTAACCACTACTGGATACATGTTTATGAAAGAGCTGCTGTCTTTTGTCTATTTGGTATCATTACTTACTGTATCATTGGGCTTACTAAAAATTTCCACATTTGGCGGCTACACAATTAAGGGGCATGTCATGCTATCAGTGGGTGTTTTAGAAGGAAGTGTGGTAGATTTGGCCCACTGAAGTTTTTAGACTTGATTGAGACTGTGGTGTTCTGTCTTTTATAAAATCTGTATTAATCCACTTATGGGGATACTAATCCAAACAGCTGAAATTAGGAAGATGAATCTGCTAGCTCCTGCCTCTGGCAAGTGACAGAATAAGAGTCAGGTACAGCTGCAGTCAAGCAAGAGAAAGAAGACACATCATGGTTATGTCAAGGAGATTTTCAAAGAAATGGTCCAAAGCAAAATCCTCAGACACTTGAGCAAGCAAGAGCACTTTCTGTGAGGCCTTGGCTCACTTAACGCCTATAGCTTCAACAAAGACCATTCAAGGCAGGCTCCCCCTCCCACCCCCCATCCCGCCCCTGGCTGCTTTTATTTTATATTTTTCTAAGTGCTTTTCTTAAAGAAGTTTAGAGTAAGGGTCAGGAAAAGGGAGGGAATAGAAATAGAGAAGGAAAATCCTTAAAGATCCCACTTCAGGCAGAAGTCCCTTTATACTACAGGACTGCATGTGAGAATCACTTGAGTTCCTTAATACTCTATTCAAAACAACACATGAAAAAGAAAACCTTCTTTGTACCATACCAATCACCGAATTTGGCTTTTGTGTATTTATAGGTTAGTGTGTGACCAGAGCCTTTTGAAATCTGATAAAGCAGTATAATAAGCAGCTAATGCAATCTGAAGACCTTGAACATCCCATGTAGATGCTTCTTGATGGATATAAAGCAATAATTTTCTCTCCCTACAATCTAGACTTCACTGGAAGCCCTATTTTTAATATAGTCCCTCTCTAGTTAATTCATCATCCTGATTACTAAAACACATGCCCTGCCTTTGCTGTCCATCTCTTTTCTATTCCTTCTTGGATACAGTCTCTCATCAGACCACATGTCCCTGTTTCTGATGCAAGACTATAGTCATTGTACCATCATATCATGTCCCAGATCATCACCTTCTGCCTCCTTTTGCAGTGGTCCACTCCTACCCTTTAATAACTTGCAAACAAACCAGGCTCAATGACGCTCAATGACACCCAAATGCTCCTGTTGCCCTGAAGCCTACACTGCACCTGTTCCCTGTTCTTGGGCCAAGAATACCTCCTTTCTCTGCTCATTTCTGTTAAGCAGGATTTCTTTCTTTAACCCCATCAGAAAAGGGGAAATTCTACCTTTCTCCCACATCCCACTCACCACAAGTCCTCTTCTTTTGATCCAAAGGCGACACCATGTGTTGTCTGTTTCTGAAATTTTCTAATCATCTCTGTTTCCAACCATATCTTGCTCCACCCTGTTCCTCAAAAGTCACTATAGATGAACTATGCCAGATCAAAAAGGCCAGTCCAGGTTCTAAGAAACGACAACTCATGCTTGGTGGGGAACCAGCAAACAAGAGGTACAGTAGATGTCCTCAAGATCAAAGATACAAGACAAGTGGATGAAGCGCCCTCATCTTACCTTCCTTGGCTCCACATAGATGCTCTTCAGAAGTTTGGCGGTCACATGGTTATGTGTGCCTGCATGGCAGGCACAGTCCACAGACTACTGTTACTATTTGGAGAAGTCCACAGTCCCAGCCTCCATCTTGTAACACAGTACAACCTGCACCTCTCACTTCTTACTGTATCATTGGGCTTACTAAAAATTGCAGTGCAAAAGACTTGACCAAAGCTTTTCACAATAGGTCACTTAAAAATTTTTTTAAAAATATATTTTCTATCCAAGATTAATATATTGTGGGCTTTTGACTGTAGTCTTTTGTGTTTATGGGCCGAATTTATTTTCATTTGAGTTCCTATTGCACTTTTCAATTTATCTTTTTGTTGTATTGCTGTCACATCATTATGCAGCATTCAGCATTTTCTGCATGAGTTTCTTGAGGGCCAAACCTAGGCCTCGCCTGTCTTGAATCCTCAGTATTTAGCCCATATCTTCTACAGATCACTTACATAACTGTTTTCCAAACTGCTCTTAAATGTTTCCACAGAGCACAGCGGCTGGATTAAGTGTGAATCCTCAAAACAGAGGAACTGTATCTGTTTTACCTCCTGCACAGAACCTAGCATATGCAATGAAGTGTTAAATATGGTTTTGTTTTGTTTTTTGGTTTTTGTGGGTTTTTTTGGAAAATTGATACTATAACTTATCTCAACTTTCACTACCTGTTTTCAATGTGGTTTTTGTTGTTAGTCATACACATTTGCAAAAAGGTAGGGAAACCAGAAAGGCAGGGATATCTTGCCTGCTGCCATGTAGAGCCAAACAGGAACAGATCAGCATCTGTGACCTCACTGTTATCTCCTTTGGAAATGAACATCAAGGACTGTGGTTTGAAATGAGAAGTGAATGACATTAAGACCAGGAAAAGCCTTACTAAATGATTGAGCCCATTTCACCAGCTCCCCCAGGCCACCTGCCAGCGTGAGAGAAGGACATGCAGTAACCCTATCAGCCCGCTTCACAATTAGAATGAATTCATAAGAAACAAAAGATCTTGTTTTCATGGGGAAATATCCTTTGTGATATCCAACAAAGGGAGAATAATTTTGAAAGCATGTGACTTGGGGTCCCATCCTGCAGTTCTTGCACAGACAAAACTCTCATTGACTCTATCAATAGAATTGTTGCTACATAAAAAGTCTTTTGCAAAATTTCCATGATGCTTCGGAGTGCATTTTAAGTGCATCAGCCCCGGCATCCCACGCCCTCCCCATTTTAATAAAGCTGGAGAAGGTTTCTCTTAGATTGCCCTATTGTGCAGCAGGAGGATACAAGCATAGTACAGGATTGAAAGCCAGTGGACACTACTCACCCCCACCCCTGAATATATCATCATACCAAACTCCATGGCAATATAGGGAAGGTCAAATTTCAACTGAATTTCTGAGCTTGAATTTTCCATTTCAGATTGCTCTTTCCAGGTAGACAGAAAACGGATTTCTTGCAGGCTTCAATAAATACCATCTCCAAGTAAAATCCACATTTTTCAAATAGATAACAGTATAATGATTGGTATCGCTATTCTAGCTATGGTCGAATAGCAAGCAGTCCATTTCTTTTTATGTAGTATGCCTCTTAAAAGCCTCAAAAGATGAAATTGGGCCTTCAATGCTGCTGGAATGAAGGACAATGGGCCCGATCTCTTCTTTTGAATTCTCCGAGCAAATGTACTGCATAAAATAAAATGCAATGCTAGGAAAGACTTCTCAGAAAAAAAAATAGCAGGCAATATCTGTTCTAATAGGTTATCCATTCTTACTCATACCTGTGATGTTGTTCATGCAATTGATACAATTTTAAGTCAGTAGCATATTCTTAAACTAAGAACAAAAATTTACTTTAATTTGTGAGCTTTTCCCCTAAAAAAGCTAATACTGATAGTTTCACAAATGGGCATAAAATAAAATTGGGAGGCCTGTGGTTTCTTCCCTGGAACTTTCAAGAAATAGAAAGACCCTTACCAGTCTGAGATGGCATAGACCAGCAGCTGGCCTCTCTGGGAGATGAAACCAAATTATGTGACCACTCAAAGGAGAAAATTAAGATTTTATTGGGAAACCCTAGGTCTTCTTGATCTCTCTCTCCCTCTCTCTTTCTCTGTCTCTCTCTCTCTCTCTCTCTCTCTCTCTCTCACACACACACACACACACACACACACACACACACACACCCCTTACAGGAAATCTTTCAGTCTTTAAATGTTTACAAAGTACATATACTCTGATTCATAACATCTGGCTCTTAATTTCACACTTATTCTAAAGTTATTTCATGTCTATGTATCTTATCTTCATCAGAAGAGAAGGAACTTAAGGAAGGAACTTTGTCTCCAATCTTACTTGTATTCTTTCAGAAATAGTAATATTAATCAGAGTAACGATTAACATGTGTTGAGCACCTAATATATATCAGATGCCCCTCCAAGTACTTTCCATGCATTATCTCATTTAATACCCACTATAACTCTACAGGAATGGTACAGAACCATTCTACAAAAGAAAAACAATGATGCAAATAGCAGGCTTTTAGTAAATAATTGTTGACAGATCTAAATAAATGGAGCCCAATAGGAAGTTCCTGAAACTATTAGCAGAGAAGCTGTGTCCAGTGACATTTCTTTAATGAGTCTGTATTATGCTTACCCTTAGTCAATAGGCGTAACAGAGACAGCTATTAGCTTCTCAATACCCATTTCCTTCTTCTTCATTAGCAACAAAGCCCTGATCTCCCCTCCTCCCCAGAATTTCATGCAGCTAGATATGGACTTATGGTTACATTCATTCATATAGAAGTGTTGTCTGGTATTTCTGGGAAGATCTTTAATATAAAGGAGACAGGCCCATCTTTTCTTTCCTCTTTCCTGCTGTTCAGAACACATATGTAATGCTAGTATTCAGTGACTGTTTTGGACCATGGGAATTGAAGCCACACACAGCTGAACAAGATAAAGGAGTATTCGAGCCTGAAATCGTGAAGCACCCCTGGCTGCCTACATCCAAACTTCTTTCACATGAAAGAGAACTAGACTCTTCACTTAAGTCACTGTTATTTTTCTTTTCTGTTATATGCAGCCAAACCTAAAGCAAACGAACAGTTGGCATATATACAATAAGAAAAATGTTTCTTTGATGCACATAATGAAAGGTTATGTTCATATTCAAAGGAGATCAAAATATTCTTTTGAAAAGTAAGCAGTCTTTGTGTTTATTCAAGATGAAATTTTTTCTGATTATGAGAGTGATACACTTCTATTTTGGAAAACTTAAAAAATATAGCAAAGAAGTGAGAAAAGAAATTGTACTTATGTCTAATTCTACCAGTCAGAATAAATGTTATCAGTACTTTGGATTTTACATAAACCTCTAAAATTAATATATAAATAATCAAATCTTATAGTTGAAGGGGACCCTAAAAGTCATACTGTGTGACATTTTACCAAAGCCAGAATCCTTTTGACAGCACTCCTCCCCGATGCTTATCCAGTCTCTTCTTGAATACTCCCAATGATGAAGAGCTCAAAGATTTATGAAATGGTTTAGTCCATAGTTGGAGTCAGTCTGTCTTAAGCTCTATCTTATATTAATGAAAATTTGCTTCTCTGATATCTGAAGCAACCAAAGTAGTGTCTCTTGAACATCATGTCCCCTTAAGCATTTGAAAGTAGACATAAAAGCTATATTTTCCATAGTCAATCACAAACTACGTGCCAAATATTTTGGCAGGAATGAAAATATAGGTTATGCCTGAAAATAATCCAAGTGACATATAGCAATGTCAAACCATGTAAGGGCAGAAGTAAACAAGTTCAAAAGACTTTTTTTTTAATGACAGAATTTAGCGACCAACTAAATGTCGAGGGTCAAAGGAGCCAGGCAACAAGGTAGATGATGATGTCTTCAATTAACAAGGAATAATCACATAGCAGCAGAAGTGCATTTGTAAATTAGTGGTAGAGGTGGAGAGTCAGGGGAAGAAGGAACAAAAAGATAAGTTAAACTTTAAGAATAAATTTTGGAGGTGCCTATGGAACACCCAAATAGAGATACAGTAGAGTAAAAAACATATGTCTGGAACATTAAAAGATGTTAACTTTTATACTGTCCTCTTAATCCAGCTGTTAGAGACAGTGGAGGCTAGGGTACCGTGCTCTTGAGTAGAGAGCATGAGAATCCGAGAATATGTATATTTCATTCTAGGTACTGCTATCTTCCCTTGAGAGGTTCATGAAAGACACATACACACACACACACACACACACACACACACACACACAATGGAACAGGATAAATGAAATAAATTCTTATTAATTTCTGGGCTTAGATTCCAAGTCTCTCCCCAAAATATTGTGACATTTGGGCTGGGCCATCTGGAGCATAGCCTTTGTCCTAGGTTATTTAACCTAAATGCCTTCAGTCTAAAGCAGGTTATGAGTGAGGCCTGAGAATGTTTCACCTATCCTGAAATTTAGGATCTTACCATGCCCCAGCCCCATGTCAAGAAAAAAAGAAAAGTCAGTCAGTTGTTTGAATATGATTCCAGAGAGTAGGCTCAGATCCAGAGTTGGCTTATCACTTCTGCCTGGGGATGACAGGGGAAGAAGAGGGAGGAAGAGAATCTCTCACAGAAAGTAGGCCCTGGCCCTTTCCACTTCAGCAGTATTTCAGGCAGAGCATCAAAACAGTCACACCCAAGTGCTGACCTGTTACCACACAGTGACTGTGCCCAGTGGCAAATATGGCATAATCATGTCCCAGAATCTGACTAATCCGAAGCAATCCTCCTCCCCAGATAAAGATTTGAGGGAAGAGGGTAAACATGTTCTTCCTCCTTCTTTCTGTACCTTATAAAACCAAAGGAATCATAGTTTTTGGACAGCTTTGTAGACTTACCAGTTTGTATTAATTGGGACCAATTAAGTCCCTCAGGTCATTTTCATAAGAACTTCTCAGATCTTCCTCCATATTATACTCATTTGATTAAATTATGAACCCTTAATGAGAAATGTGCGCTTATCTCTGTTAGTTTTAATCTTGCTGCTTTTGTTTCCAAATTCCAATCTATGACATTTCTTTGAATCTTCATTTTGTCATCTGACTTATCTTCCAAAACCCCCAGCTTAACAACCTCTTTCAGCTTTAGTTCATTTCTAAATTTGATTCACATGTCTTTGGGGTCTTTATTAAAAGAGCCAATAAAAATTTAAAAAAAGCAAAGGCCAAGGTTAGAAGTCTGGAACCCACTACCAAAAACCACATTCTAAGTTGACAGATTGAATTTTTAAAAAATCTTCAAGTAGCCATGGAACTTCTCAAAAGTAGAATTATTTGGACTTTACTTTTCCATGTTGCTCACAAAGACATTATAACAAATAATGGTTTAAGTCATGCTCTACATCTGGCCATTCCATTGTCCTGCCAGTCTTGGGATTCTATTCTTAAAAAGACAATGAAAATAGTTTACGTTTCAATTATACATAAACACAATACCACAGAGACAGGTTAATAGAAATGTTCATCACAGTCATTCCCTAATCTGTTTGCATCAAGCTTGGAATAAAGAAATTTTATAACTAGTAGCAATATTGTCTTACGTACATTTGCCACACAGAAGCTTTTTATAAAAGGCAGAGCAATTAGCAATTTTATCAGTTTGTTCATGTATTTGCATTTTGTATATATTTGCATTTCATATTTAATCGAATACCCCACAACTGTTAAAATTAACTAGACTCCACAGACACTTTTACTTACTAGCACTCTGAGTGATGTGCCCTTAAATTAACAATTAGATCTGAGGTCTAATTATTAAACAGATAAACAAATAGAAGTACAATCAACAGAAAATTGTTCTTCCATGCATCCTACATTAAGTGCAATTGTCTAGTACAACATATATAGAGAGAGGTAAGCATACTGAGACATACATATCAGAATATATAACATTCTATCGTTAAACTCTCTAAATATTTGTTAGATCACTTCAAGGGCTAATCCCTTTTAATAAAATCTATAACATTTCTGCAAGTGTCTTTAGAGGAGTTTTTAAAACAAGAAGCTGTACTGTACTTAACTGATCCCTGGAGCCTGAGTCTCTGATCCAGGATTTCAGGGACTAATTTTAAGTGATTTTGTGCAGAAAAAAACTTTAAAACGTAATTCATAGAAAAGCTTAGAATCAGCTGACCGGTGAAAAATCCATTCAATTTTCAAACTAGCTCTGCTTCCCCAATGTCACCCCACTTCTTTGTACTTGTCCCCTGGACTCTCTTAAGGTATTCATTCCAGCACTCATCCAGGCTTTCTCTTCTCCAAGCCTCTGTCTTCCTCACCCCATCTCCTCCCACACCTGGATAAGGACTTGGCACTCTCAGCAGCAGCAGCAGGGCAGAGGCACCACCAAATCCCCTCACTGTTTGCCTACATGTGACCTGATTCACATACTGCTGACAGAAGGATAAGCCCTGATCCGCATGCCCAGGACCAAGGTTAAGGAAACAAAATGGCATGTTGAGTTGACGTCAAAAGCAAAATGGTAACTGGTGTCCACTTGTTTATTCATTTGTTCTTTCAACAAATACTTTTGAGCTCCTGGCATGTGTTGTCAGCACTGGAGATCCAAGGGACTCTACCTCTGCTCATCTGATGCTTACATTCTGGTGGACTTATAAAAAACATGATCTATATCCCACTCACTCCACTAAGTCTTAGATTCCCATAATAAACTTGTTTACAGTTCCTCAGCACCATATTGTTCTTTATAGCCATTTTGCCGTGGGAGCATTTTTACCTGTGTGGGATATACCCACAGAAGCATCACATAGGATGTGGGAATCAGATGGAGTGAGAATTAGAAGGACAGAGGAACCAGAAGGTGAAAATAAACTAAAGATAATCCAGATGTGCATAGCACAAATGCATGTGCGTGCCCGTGAGGGGCGGGGGGAGAGGGAGGGAGAGAGAGATCTCTCTAATTTACCTTCTTTTGCTCCTTTCCCTCCTGGCTCCTTTTTATACCCACTTAAAACATCCCTATACAAAATCTTAGAGAAAAAAACACTAAAGAATTTTTGTCCTCCACATACCATGATTAATTTGTCACATCAAACTCCTAGTAAGGACATAGTTCCCTTTTCTTCATCCACAGATTATCTTTGAAACATAGAGTGGAGGGCACTTAGACTCATTGGACACAGCCATTTTCAGCAAAGCACTTTATCATCTGGTCAAGTAAGACTGTGAAGCCTAAACCTTAAAATCAATTTGAAGTTACCTCTTGCTCTAGCAACTCATCGATGCCCAGAGGGATTTGAGACAAGGGCAAGATGAATAGCATAGGAGGGAAAGTTCCTAGTGGACAAGATAGAAAAGAGTTTAGGTCTAATTCTCTATCCAGAACTAATTAGATGTTCAACCTTGGAAAGCCACTTAATCTTCCTGAGCCCTATTTTCCTCATCTGCAAAATGACTACATGACCATATTTTTTCTGAGAACAAAAACCATCTTCCCCAGACTCAGTTTGGACACTGAGAACCCATACCAAACCAAATTTTGCCAGTTACACTAACCTTCCTTTGCTATTCCACTGGCTTTATTCGACAGTAAAGTATGACTTTACTTTTCCAGGACTGTCATGCTCAAGCAAATGGTTTCATTGTTTATTATAGGGCCTTGCTGAAAGACCCATCAACTCTTCAACAGAGAGCATCAAGAGACAATTTGGACTCTAAGATCCCTCATCTCAAAATCTTTTTGTTGCTATTTTCACCAATCCTCGACTATTATATGGTGAGTTTTACCTAATCCTAATCAAAGCCCCCTGCATCAAAAGACCCACCTTAAACCAAACTTCTGATTCTCAATAAACTTCAATCTTACTTTCTCCTCTCTGAGACACTGCCAAAGCAGGAAACTCAACTTTGTCTTATCAACAGGTTGTGTCAATGATATTTGGGGAGCCAGCTTTTGACACCTCCTAGAATCATTGTGATAATATATGTTAAAATTTGTTGAATGCCATGAATTGCAATCAAATATGAAATAGCAGGATAACCATGGGCTAGCCTCTGCTCTCTCCTGTCTTTGCAGAGGACAACAAATAATACACAGCTAAATTGGAAGGTGCCAATGGCTAGAAGGAGATGTGAACTCCCCTGCAAAGAGCAACTTCTTTAAAGGGTTATAAGATGTTGGGGAATCTTCTACTTATCATTGCAAGTAAGGAAAAACTTGTTCACATATACCTGCCGTTGGACTGTTTTAATTCACCTATACAAGTGACAAAGCTCCCACAGTCCAGTTACCAAACCAAAGTTAATCTTTTAATCTAGGATATAACTGGACAGTGGGTGTGTAGATGGGTGGGTGGCTGCCACGAGATGCCTTCACTTGAATTGCCAAATGTAGGGCAAACTTTTCAGCCTAGGAATAAAATTGTTTAATTTAGTTTGCATATTCTTTAGCTTCTTCTGCCCACCCAAGTATTATTAATTCATCATTATCCATTTCTTCTATACCTTTTGTTCTGAGTCCATCCACCCATCTCAGTTTTATGTGTGCATATGAAACTTAAATTCATACCATAGTAGTTTACTTACCCAGAATACATAAATACAGCATCCTCAACTCTGAAGAATGTGGCCAAAATAAGGAAGTTGGCAAAACGGGCTTCAGATTAATTAGCCAAGGGAGGCTAATTATTAACCAGAAAGCACAAAATGTTTAACATTATCAAGTTAAGCATTTAGCCCAGTGCCTGACAGAAGAAGCACTCTCCAAAATGGTGTGTTATCAGATCTTGGGTCATGTATGCACATACCCAAATGTGCTTGCATCATATATCCAGTATAGGGCCTGGCACAAAAGTGGTACCTGATGATTTATGTTGATTGATAGGCAGACAATTCATAAAAGAAGACAAATGTATGAAAAAATATTCAATGTCACTAGGTAACCAACAAGGTTTATATTTAAATGAGATATCATTATTTACCTATTACATTAGCACAGTTACAAAAGATAATACTTGGTGCTCTCAAGGGTAGAGCCAGATGGCCACTGTTATGCCACATTAGTGGGGGTGCAGATAGATACAACTGATCTAAAAAGGCATTTGAATTAGGCCTTATGGCCTTGACTCCACTGCCAGAAATTTATCCTAAGGAAATAATTTTAAATGTAGGCCAAAAGGGCAACATTATAAAGAGCAAAAGTGTTGGAAACTCTTTTTCCAGCAACTAAGCAATGCTGTTCAGTACTAGATAGCACATATTTCACATTTATCATCTATATGAACTATGTAAGAGCTCTGTGGATATTATTTCATATAATCCTTACAGAAGCCATATGAAATAGCTAATATTATACCCATTGTATAGATGATGAAACTGAAGTCATTTACCCATTCACAGTGCTGGAAACTGGAGGAATCAGGGCCAGAATTGGGATCTATTCCTCTCCATAGTATTTACACAGCACCTCTATAAAATACTATGCATTCAAGTTATTTTTAGTGACAGGTGAAAAATTAATGTTGAATGAAGACAGAATAGAGAATCATACATATTTAATCTAAATCTAATACACACACACTGGAAAAAAGTTTTCATGAAATGCAACAAATATTAACTGGTTATTTCTGAGGGGTTATTCTATGGGGAACTGCTATTTTCTACTTTATAATTTAGGCAATTTTTCTAATTTTCTACTACGGTTAATATATTGTCTTTACAAAGAGAAAAACAAACATGTTGTTGAGAAAAACCTGTTTTGCAGATAGTATATCTGAAATGAAAAAAGTTAATATGACCTTTGAGAGACATCCATGTCCTACAGAGATAAACATGAGCTTATACAACGGTAAAGACTTTCACTTGCTGTAGAGTGTGGCCCTGGGAGTACCACTGGGATCCCAAAGTAACGTGTATTTCTTTTTTTCATTTTTATGTCTTCTTCTATGAGCACAGCATCATGTGGATGGATCAAGGTGGGTTTATATATATAACCCTACTTTTTATTGCATGGATTGTGAAAGGAGACCAGATGCCTCCTCTACATTCCTTCTAACTAGCAGGTGTCACACACCTTCTGGTGCTTGTGAAGCTGCTCAACCTCCTCCAATCATCACGTGTCAGAGATCCATGTGGCGACCTTAACAAGAGGGCCAAATTAAGCAAATCATAACTCTCAGTCTGAATCACTGCAGGCATGCCACATGGGAGACACCTGAAAACACAGGGCCTTTG
This sequence comes from Tarsius wallacei, assembly GCA_963574415.1. Taxonomy (NCBI): domain Eukaryota; kingdom Metazoa; phylum Chordata; class Mammalia; order Primates; family Tarsiidae; genus Tarsius; species Tarsius wallacei. The sequence continues at coordinate 538 of CAUYQG010075385.1, read as the reverse complement.
GCACCTGCACCCGGGATGCAGCCTGAGCTAAAGACAAGTGGACACATGACAGAAGCCAAGTCCACACAAATGCATAGAGATCATTTTTACGATTATTTTCTTGCTTGTTTCAGAGACTTGACCTGAACATGCCAGCAAATAATAATTGTTAGGTAGAGGTTTGTAGTCCTGTTGTTACCATGTTGTAGAAGCTTCTCAACTTGAGTCATAAAAATAAGGCACTCAGCATCAGCACCACCCTTTGGGCAGGGTCTTGGGTAGTGGGGTTAGAGGCAGCGGCATTTCTGCCGCGATGGCAGGGTGTTGCTGGGCTCCCGGGCCTTGAGGGAGCGGCACCTGGGCCTAATGGGCTACCAACTCCTGCCGCTACCCTTCGAGGAACTGGAGTCCCAGAGAGGCCTGCCCCAGCTCAAGAGCTACCTGAGGCAGAAGCTCCAGGCCTTGGGCCTCCGCTGGGGACCTGAAGGGGGGTGAGGGGATACACATGGGTTCAGGATGGCCCCCCTATGGGGGGTAGACAATTGCACTTTGGCTCCCT
>CAUYQG010075382.1:0-10702 GCA_963574415.1 Tarsius wallacei | reverse complement strand
AGATTCAGCCCTTCGGTTAGTATCAGAGAAGAGGCCACTCTCCTTTTCTTTTTAAATTTAATTTTATTTATGTATTTATTTTTTGAATTGGAGTCTCACTCTGTTGCCCAGGCGGGAGTGCAATGGAATGCTCCCGGCCACCCCAGGGTCGACCTGCTGGGCTCTGGCGGTCCTTTGGCCTCAGCCTCCCAAGGAGCCAGAACTATTGGCACATGCGACCATGTACTAATTGTGTGGTTTATTGTAGAGACGAGGTCTCGCACATTGCCAGGGCTGATCCCGAACGCATGGGCTCAGGCCATGCACTCGCCTCGGCCTCCCACAGTGCTGGGAGGACAGCTGAGCCACCGAGCCTGGCTTTTTTTTTATTTTAAAGATGTGGGGTACAACTCAGGATTAGGTAGGTAAGTGGTCGTCGTACAGGTGAAGGTTGGGCCTCCCTGTGGTTCCCACTCCCATGGCAGTGTCTCACCTTTCTTATAGTGTTGGGATACAGGTTCAGGGTCTGCTTACGACCGCTCTCTTTCGCTGATAGACGCAAACCCGTGGAGCTGTGAGGTCCACGTGCAGAAGGTGTATGATGGGGAAGTAACGCTCAGATGTCAAAGCATTCCCCAGAATGCCTTCCTTCAGACTGATCATCAAAGGGAAGGCGGTGGCTGTGGGTAAAGCCCGAGCTCCCCAGTGCGTCTGCTTGGGGGACAAAGGGAGGCCCCGCTCGCATCCAAGCACGGTTTTGCTGACGCCTCTGCGTCCATAGCTGGAGTCTGAGCTCAGGCTGATGGTTAAGGGATCCCAGACACGGGCTGTGTGTGTGTGTGTGTGTGTGTGACCATTTTGCCATGCGACCCTGTTGATGTTCTCTCTCTGGATTCCTCAGTCTGCTCCTGTGCTTGTGACAGCCTCCTCGTCAGCAACCCCCGATCCCCAGCTGCCACAAAGGCGTCCCTGAAAGGAACACTCACATCTCAGCAGCTTCAAAGTCTGCCGTTGAGGAGACTCGCTTGATCCCAACCACGTTCAGTCACGTGTTGACATTTCATTGAATTCGCTGGGCGTGTTTCTGGAGGGCAAGTGGTCTGGCTTATTGACTTAATTTTTAATCGTCCAGAGCAGTGCTGTCCCACAGATTCCAACAATGATGGAAATGTTTTACAATTGTTCTATCCAGTCTCGAAGCCACTCGATGGCTGCTGAGCACTTGAAATGAGGCAAGTGAGACCCGACAATTGAACTTTTAATTTGGCTTAACTTTAATTGATTAAAATGGAAAGCTGGTTCCACATGGCTCGTTGGCTTTCAACCGGACGGCATAGACCTGCTGCGTGCAGAGCGGCACTGAATCATACATCTTGAGTCGGTGAACACACCGCATACGCAAGGCTTACCACGTTCTCAGGAAATACCTGCAATACCCAAACTTTCATGGTGGAAAGTACTACGAGTTATGTGTGGGAACAGACACTCCAGGGATTTGCAGTCTTGGAATCACGACGTTAGCCATGGAGGGGACTCCAGAGCCCAAACCCTCATCCGACAAGCAAGGGATGACAAGCATCCTTGCTTCAGAGACACTTAGTGGAGGAGCAGGGGCCAGGGCCCAGGGGTGGTTGCTCTCAGGGAACTACTTTCGCCATCCTCTCCCACAGTTGCCTGGGTAGTCTTCAAGACACCATTTCCCAGTCCCCGTGCACGGTCTCCTCCTGACACGGAAGGACTGTGCCAGTCTGTCACTGCCTGGAAGCCGTCGCCGAGGCCAGGACTGGAGGGCAGGTAGTTTACGGAGGTGGGGACCCTGGGGGAGGGGCAGCACAGGAAGGGTGGTGGCAAGGGGCAGCAGTATCGAGCCGAATGCTGTGGGCACAGAACGAGGAGGACTCCGGAGTGAAACTTAGAATGCACACCCAGGATTATTTCAGTCTGGGAGTTGGCGGACCGTTGCCAGTGAGGGAGCCGGGGTATTACAGGCTCCCCTCAAGCAAGCTCCCCTTCCATGAAGTCAACGGAGCCCCCCATGGGGCAAGGTCAGGGGGAGGATGGAGGAGTCCAGGACGGCAAGGTCGGGGAAGGTTAGAGGAGGAGCCCAGGTCAGAGGAGCCCATGGGGCAAAGCCAAGGGGGAGGCTGAAGGAGGAGGCCGGATGGGGCAAGGTCATGGGACACCCGCAGCTTCTGCTCCACTCTGTACCTGGCACAGGGTTAAGCTGTGGTCATGGCCCAATTAATATTAATTTTATTGAACATGGGCAAAGGGGAAATGGACAGATCCAAAGAGACACGGTTACGTGGAGCTCTTCTCATTTGCGGTCATGAGGTCTTCACGAACTACAAACTAGGCTCTGGAAGACAGACAAAGCCTTGCCTGTGCCAGTGTCCGGAGCCAGCACAGCGCCTCGCACAGAAGCAGCCGTTTCCACACCGTGGCCACCACTCAACCACACTGCTCCCTGGTTCTTGCCAATTCACACACACGCGGAGTGTCAACTGCCCGCTCCTAAGATGCTCGTTTAAGAACTCGGTATTCCTCACGACAAGACTCTTCTGCATCAACTGTTTATGACCCTAAAACCATACTAAATCAAAATGGAAACAGATTGTGCAAGTTTTCTTTTGAAAGCTTGGTATATACATGATGCTATTTTCAAGTTAGCAGTTATAATTTAATGCGTCATTATTTCTAACTTGGGGTATCTTTAATATTGGAATCGTTTTAAAGTCTGGGGATAGGCGTCTGAGGACATTTGTTCCTCTCTGCATCTTTGTTTAAAGGTAGCCGAAAATTAGTGGCTGTTCTGAAGTGTGCGAGGCAGATGTGACCATGAAAGGCAATTAGAATTTACGAGAGCACATACATCTCAAACGGAACACATATCACTTCCTTTCTAATTTTTTTCTCCAAGTATGAGAGCCTAAGACACTTGCCACCAGCCACGCTCCACACTGAACACCCACCACATATTTCAGATGACATTCCTGAGAGAAGCTGTTCCTTGACTTGAGAACAGACTTCCTGGTTATTTCCCTGTTGGGGTACCAACGTCTAAAGAGCGTATTTAATGTCTGAATTACCGTATAGTTTTACTAAGCAGAAAGTAACAAGGCAGTAAATATCTTTGTCAAGATCCTGCGGCCTTTGGGGCAGGGCCATTTAGAAAACAGATGGGGTGAAACTTGGGCAAAATGCGATCGGAACAATTAAGAAACTTTCCTTCCTTGGGCTTCCACTGAATTATTTTCACTCTTTCGAGTCCATTATCAATCCCTTGTAAACGTGCTTAAGTGCATGTTTCTACCAAAACTACAGCTGTGCTGTGTCGGTGCCTCCTCAGATGTGTCCAGCCTGAGGCTGTCAGGAGCTGGGGCCTGCGGGCGGTGGTCAGGCCGTGAGGGTGGAGCGGTCACGCGTGGGGTTCGCGCCCTCGAGAAGGAGGCCCCTCGCACGAGGCGAGGGCACAGCGAGAAGGCGCCGACTGGGCCCCGGGACGCGGGTCTTCACGGGACGGAGGGCCTGCCAGCGCCTCGGTCCTGAACGTCCCAGCCCCCAGGCCTGCCAGCCATCTGTCACTTGCACGCCGCGCGGTCCATGCGTTTTGCCTAGCGGCCAGGACAGACCCAGACCCCTAGTTCGGAGAGGAGGCGTGGGATCGCTGAAGCTGGTGCCCCGGGCCTGCTCCCCGGGTCGCGTACATCCCCCCAACCGGGGAGGGACCTCACGCCGGGTCTCGGGCGCTAGCGGGCGGGAGTCGGAGTCGCGCACTGCAAAAATCGAGGCTGCCTCGGACCAAGGCACGGAGCCTTGTCACCTGCCGGGCCGCTGCACAGCAAGACAGCCGGCACCGGGAGGGAGCGCCTCCCCAGCGCGACCCCGGGCGTCCAGCCCAGCCGGCGCTGCGGTTTCTGGGGCCAAAGGCAGGCGCGCGTCGAGGGGCGCGTGCCGCCTGGCACAATGGCTGGCTCTGACTCGGGAGCGCACGGTGCGCACTGGTAGTCTCCATGCTGAGTTCCATTGCAGTTAAAATGGTTTTCCTTGATTCCAGGATCATCACAAGGCTTCTGATTTCTATTTTGTGAACGAAATCGTTCAGAATATATCCTGTCATCTCTTCTCATCTTAATTTCATTGCTAAGGAAATATTTACTACGAAAACAGTAAAAGATGAAAAAGATACAATGCCAGAATAAACTGCAGCCTCACTAGGAAATAAAGATTTGCATTGTCGCACCGTCAGTGGACTATGGATCAGAACCAGCTTTGCCACGGACGGACAGGCACGTTGGGCCCTGCACAGAGCATCATGTTAATCTTCTTAAGGAAAGCGTAATCAAAAGAAGGTGTAAGAGGAACACTGAGGAAGGTGACATCCTGCTGTGAGCAGCGTGGCACCCAGTCACCGGCACAGGCCAGGACTGTGTTGCTGTCTTAGTTGGGATGACTTTTCAGACTCATTCCCTCTCTGTGCTTGTCACAAGGTTTCTTATGAGTTTTTTTAAGTATGACTTCTCTGTAGAGAAAACATGTCAGTCTCCAAACACAAGTGTGTGGTCTCCTACTCAGCGATCTCTCACTGCAGCTAGAAGTTCACCATGATAATTCCTGGGTGTTGATAACATGAGGTTCCACAAGGAACAAGACACACAAGGGCCTAGAGTCAAGGTTCCTGATTCCAGCTGGGCCTGACTCCCATCCTGCTGGCTGTTCTGGGTCAACACTGCCCCATCCCTTGCAAACGTGATAAGCAGCATTTCCGTTGACTTGGAAAGCGTTTTCTTTTGCCTTCTGAACATGTGACAGGAGTTGTGTGTGTGTGTGTGTGTGCATGTGTGTGTGTGTATGTCACTTCGCCCTTACAATTGAAGCAAAACAAAAAAAAAATTGAGAAATATGAGTAAAGAAACAGCAATACTATCTTGTACAGTGGCAAATCCACCTAGTAGGCCCTGAGTGTTTGGCATATTTAACAGAGCAGACCATTGGCTTAAATCAACACTGAATTTGCTCCTGTAAAGGAGAATTATTATTGACATTTCTAGCTTGAGGGCCACTGAGAGTGAATAAGTTGATTGTTGTTCAATTATCTAATTAAGTTCCAGGAAAGATGTGAATCACAAGGTTAGCTGGCGTCTGAGCTGAATTATAGAAATAGACCAGTATTGGTCGAACAGCAGACCGCAGAGATCACTGAGTGTGCAATATGGATCGACTCTCTTTGTCAGCTACTTTATTGATAAGTGAAAATGCACAAAACTTTGAACTTCTGGATCAAAATGATTGAAAAAAGAATAACGAACCATACCATACATAGTTTGTGAATTTAAGCATGTAGGCTACTTTGGTGCATGTGATAGCTAAAGAGCCAGCAAATAGGTAGAAACAAAAGAAGAAAAGTTTTTCTAAAACCACTTCTAGCCCAAGGATCATTATTGAGTATTTCGGATGACAAAGTGCCCACCAGCACTCATCGTAAATCCACATATTGACTCTTTGAAATATCAATTCAGAGGTACAAAAGCGAGGAAACAGGAGATTCATTCATTTTTCAAGTGTTTGGATTTCTAAATATGTTAAGATGTTTACCATATGCACGTTATAATCACCGTTCAATGTGCGCAAACAGTAGGGATATCCGAATAGTAAAATTTGGGCCAAATATCATATTCATTGCAACACGCTACAATCTGTGTAATATGTTTCTTTCAAGGCTAGTCTATGCATGGAGAAGAATAATAACTACTCTGTTAATTGTCGGTGCAGAAGAATAACTCCTTTGTTAATGACCAGAAAGGTATCTGTATTCTCTGTGATCAGTTGCGTCTGTGGTAGAATGACAGCCGTGACAAATTGAGGGAAAAGCGATGGATCCAACAGGCTTCATTTCACAGAAGTTTTGGTTCGTGCTGCGTGCCAACAGCCATCAATACGTTGGGACATATTGTCTTGTTTCAACCACCATTAGGTTCAGCACAGAGCTGTAGGAGTCTAGCGTGAGTTGTACTTGATGGGCCACTGCCAAGTTCAGGTGACATAAATAATGTTCCGCGGTGGTTGGTTCCAGACCTATTGTTGGGAGCATTTTAATCAGTGACTTTGATGATTGAATTGGGAGCATGATCGTTCATTTTGCAAATAAGTTGTGGAGAGTGACATTTCCAGAACTTCAGAGGAAAGAATGAGAACATAAACAACCTTAGGAAATTCTGCACATCGGAATTAACTGTGATGCACTTCAAGGGGGACAATTAATGGTGCCATGTTGATTGAAAATAAAAAGCAAGAATGAAGTGGGGAATGTTGTCTGTGCTTAAACAAAGCTAAACATCAGTGTAAAGCACTACGGAGAAAAGGTGGAAAAGCCAAATATACATGCAATGTCCGGCGGGGCTGCAGCGAGGCAGCCACTGTGTGACTTTGTGGAGGAAGGATTTGGGCGGGTCACCTGGGGGCTATCAAGCCAGCCCACCTGGGGGTTTCCAAGCCCACCCTTTGAAGCTTTGAGATTTCGGGCTGAGCCAGGCTACATTTCTGCCTTGTTTGAAAACCGAGATTCCTGCTTCAAGTAAACACAGATAATTGAGATTGTTTATACACAGTGAATTTTAAATCACTATACTAATACTGTTGAAAATAATTTTTTGGAAAGTGAGAACAGTCTCTCAAATTACAGATATTTTATGCTTCTTTCAGAATTTATGAAGGCTTTAAAACAATTTAAAGGACGGAGATAACACTGCATATTAGATAATAATTGTATCTGAACACTTTTGGTTTCCTAACCAAATGTTAGTAAGACCAACATTTCTAGATTACAAATGGGAAGGCAGCATTCTAAAGCTGCTTATTCACTTCAAAGTTATATTTTTAGGCCGGGCTCAGTGGCTCAGCCTGTAATCCTGCGCCTTGGGAGGCCGAAGTGAGTGGATTGCCGGAGCCCGCGGGTTCGCGACCCGCCTCATCTCCACAATAAACCAAAAATTAGCCGGGCGTGGTAGCGCGTGCCTGTAGTTCCAGCTACTTGGAAGGCTGAGGTGGAAGGATCGGAGCCAGCAGGTCGAGGCTGCAGTGGAGCCGCCACTGCACTCCAGTCTGGGTGACAGAGTGAGACTCCAACTCAAAAAAAAAAAAAAGTTATATTTTTAAAGCTGCAGTGTTTGGAGATGTAACTTTTGTTTTAAGCCAAGTTTATTAGTTCTAGCAGGCTGTGACATCTTTGATTTTTTAAGTTTCAAAAGACAACTGCCAATCCAGGCAGAGTGAGGTCCAGCGGGAGGCCCCACACTTCACCTGTACCTAGACCACTTTTGTGCGCACTCTTGACCAGTACCCCACAGCTTCAAATAAAGCAAAATAAAATTTAAAATAAAATTTAAAATAAAAGCAGACAACTACCTTTCAGCCAGAGTATTCAGTGAAGGTTCAGGCTGAAAACAGTTTGACCATTGGCTGAGCCGCTTCTTGGGGGCCTTTCTGGTTTAGTAGGTTTTTCCCTTTTTCTTTTGCTATGCAAGGGTCCTCGGTTCTTTGTTTTCACTCATCTCGTCATTGCTATGCTGTGAGTTTTTCTACTGTAGTAAATGAGTCCTTGCTGTTTATTAAAGACTTGGGCTCTGGGGTCCTGGCAGAGGGAGGAGCCAACGAGACAAAGCTCAGGGAGCCAGTGCTGTGATGGGAGAACAGAACCCGACACGAGTCCACTGCGGCTTCCACTGTCCCATGTGCCGGACGGTGCACCCCAAGCCCACTGGGTCCCCAGACCGCTCTGAGGACACAGCACGTGTGAGGTTAGCTGCGGTGGGTCGGGTCGTCAGCGTCGCCTGGGGGGAAGCCGCTGAAGCCAGTAGAGGCCCTAGCACATGTGGAGGGGCTCCTGTTAGCCCTGCTCTCAGAAAGCTGCCCTGCCCTGCCCGGGCCCACAGCTGGGCGTGAGAAGCCATTTCTCCTGGCGAAGTGGTTTAATGTGCATATGTGGTTCGCTGGGTGCGTAGGTCTTTCTTTGCGTTTAAGCGATTGCAGAAAATTCTCACTGATCCAGAGGGCTGTCTGTCAGGACTGCTTGGTGATGTGAAATCTGCTCAGGGAAATCGGAAAATGCATTTTATTCCCAAGAGACTGTTCTATTATTTGTAGCGGTTGCATCAAAACGAACTCACATTTGCTCAGTGGCAAACGACGTTGCATGAAGCATTTAACCTCAAACGAACGCGCGATTTAGTCGAATAATGTAGGTGTTGGACAAACAGAAAAGGGGTCCCAAAGTTCCTTATCAACAGGAGCCAGAATGCTTCTAAGGAGCTTTGCACACTTTCCTCACTAAAATAACCTAAGCCCATGGCATATTTAATGATGATACAATTCAAAAGCGCCACCTTCTTTTCCGAACCTAAGCGGATATCGGCTTCTTTTTTCTGATTCAATTCAGCTCTTCTTGCTACCAGAAAATCAGGGTGACCTAAGTCTTCTCCTATTCTCCCCAAGCATGAAAATGATGTCCAGCAAAATCGGGACTTTCCAGCTTGTGGTTTGTGAAGCAATGGCTGCATACTATGGGCATGCCTGTGTGTCCCTGGAGGATCTTAGGAAGAGGCTGGTTCCCACCCTGGAGTTCTGGTGAGGGCCCAGGCTCTGTGTTCCTAAGAAGTGACTAGAAGGCGCCCATTCCGCTGACTCGGAGTGGCATCAAGCTCCTGGAGGACACTGAGAAGGGACGTCCTCAACGCCCTACAAGCCACCACCAATGCTTTGATGCAAAACTCATGCAAATCAAAACCGCTCGGCAAGAAGACCAGTGTGAGGCAGCAGCATTCTGTGTTCTCAAGAAGCAGCGACAGAAACCGAGGGAGGAAGACAGCTGCTGCCACAGTCCGGTGCCCCGTGTGCTGGCAAGAGGTGGGAACCCTTTACATTTCCTGCTAATACTCATAACATATTGGTTCCACCAACCGTGTGAGAAGGCACCATGTGGAGGCACTGGGATTCTAGTTTGCATCCTACGGTCCCTCTCAAACCTTCTTCTGGAAGCACATTTTGAATAGCACCTAATATTTATATGAGAGGGGAACCCCAAAAACTCGACATTGATTTATTTAAAAATGTGGGTTTATGGACATGCTTAAACTTCAGGCGCCTTCAAGGTACTCCTTGTTGGATGCAGCACACCTACGGAGCTGCTTTCTCCACTGCTCAAAACAGTCGTTACACTCATCGCTTTGGTGACTTCTAGTGCTTCTGCTGATTCTTGTTTCACCTCCTCCACATCGGCAACACGTTTCCCTTTGAGGACTTTTTCATCCGGGGAAACAACCAAAAAAGCCGCTTGGGGTGAGATCAGGTGAATAGGGAGGGTGGGGCACGGGGGTCATGCCACTTTTGGTCGGAAACTGCTGAACACTCAGTGTGATGTGGGCAGGTGCGCTTGTAAGTCACCCATCATGAAATGGGCAAAAGCATTGAAAGAATCTCCAAAAAACATTCACTGAAATTGAACGCCGCCTCTCACAACAACACTAACTGGTGCACAGATGCCTTTGGGGTCCTAGAACTCATACTTACAGCAGGAGAACTGCAGGGGGGCCACCCTCCAAAAAATAATTCTGGGTTTTTTTAGTGCCCCCTTGTATATGTATCTCATTATATTTGTTTGCACATGATTGTGCTATTATATTCAACAAATCAATACATTTGCTACAAAACATCATCGAGGGCAATGTTGTGAGCAAATGCTGTGATGGATGGTATCCACGACACAAATACAGCAGCTTATACGGTATTTCTGTCAAGCCCTTGTGGAGCTGTGAGGAAGACGGACTCACTCTGTCTCTGGGATTCCTCACAAGCGGGGCTGCCTCTGCCTGCTGCTTTGAAGACTGTGGCCTGAGTGACATGGGCGGGGTGGGGGCAGGCTTGGAAATGAGCAGCGCTGGAGGACAGTTGCTGTGAGGTGGGCGACACCGCCCGGGCTCCTCGGTGGGACTCACAAGGCTAGCGGCTCACACTCAGAGCCGGGACAAGGGCGAGGATGGCACGTGCAGGGTACACGCACCAAGCCCACCAGTCAGCGGCCTGAACTCTCTGGCGTCAAGGTCAGAACTGCTAGTTCTCGGGTGCGGGGAAAACCCAATAAATGGAAGATGTGGACGGAGCCCCCTTCCCTATGCAACTCACAGCAGCGACGGCACCGCCTCTACCGCTCACTGGCTGCCTCCGCCATGCCCAGCGTTGTGTGAGAAGCAATAAACAGTCTCAGTTAACCCTCACTCTGGTATAAAGTTTACACTCCTGTATGAATAACTGAGTCCAGAAAATGCACGTGGCCGGCCCAAAGTCCCCAAGTCCCCAGAACTGGACTTCTAGCCCAGTTTCACGGTCTGGGTCTTCCCGCCGCAGTGGTCATGAGACTGCACTTGAGTCTCTGTCATCTGTGAATGGGACCAACAGTGAGGACCAAGGACCCTCACGCTCTACAAGTTCTGACAACTGAGTTTGCAAACTCAGCCCAGAAAAAGTGCCCCATCCCTCACTGTTGAAGATCACTATGGTCACCTTCGGATGTCCTCCCCTTGGGAAGCTGTGCACGGACACCAGCACCTAGTCCACCCATCAAAGCAATTTCGGAACTCTTCTTCTGGAATGGCCATCAGAGCTGTCATTGTATTACCCTTGATATACTGAATCTCATCAAAATGTCTTCCTTTCACTATTTCCTTTATCT
>CAUYQG010075379.1:0-10742 GCA_963574415.1 Tarsius wallacei | reverse complement strand
TGGGCAAGCGAGACCTCATCTCTACAATAAATCAAAAAATCAGCCGGGCGTGGTAGCGCGCGCCTGTAGTTCCAGCTACTTGGAAGGCTGAGGCGGAAGGATCGCCGGAGCCCAGCGGGTCGAGGCTGCGGTGGCCGGGAGCCGCCACTGCGCTCCAGTCTGGGCGACGGAGTGAGACTCCAACTCAAAAAAAAAAAGAAAGAAAGAAAAAAAAGGGTCACTGAGGGTACTTTTTCTCTCTTTACTAGTTTTTCCTACTTTTAAAACTTGTGCAAGTCATAAGAACTGCTTGAGCTCACTTCCAGTGGTTGACTTTTAAAGTAAAAGCCAGTGATTCTTGCCTTCTGTCACAGATATATAATCTAAACGTTAAGTCAAATGTTTTAGAAAGCCTAAAATGAGTCAGCTATAAAAAATATTTGCTCACAATCCCCCTTCTATTTTGCTTGAAAAAAAATTTTTTTTCCCCCGGCTTGAGTTTCCATGGGGCAATATCTAGGCTCCAAGTCAAATACTAGGAGCTTATAAAGAGCAAGAGAAAAAGACTGGCAAAGCAGGGCTTCGGTCAAAGCTGTTATTCATGTCTAGATGCTCTGAGCCCACAAAGGCCAAGGAAATGAGAGTCCAAGAAAAAAAGTTAATTTTTTTTTTAAAGAATGTCTGAAATAGACCACAAATACAAAAGTATTGTCTGATAAAGGGAAACCAGACTATGCTCCCGAGGGCTCCGTGGCTTAGTTGGTTAAAGCGCCTGTCTAGTAAACAGGAGATCCTGGGTTCGAATCCCAGCGGGGCCTCAATGCTTACCTTCCTTTGTTGAGTTTTCCCATCAGCCTCCCTCCACTTCTTTCTGACCTTAGACATAACAGGAAAACGGAACCGATTTTGGTACATCCATCCAACGCAGGACTGTATTTTAAAAAGTAATCATCAACATTGTGATTATAGTACATATTGTGCACATTTTTTGTTTTGTCTTGCATTTTAATACAAGCCGCATCTTCTAGTGGGATTTTACGTGCAGTGTTATCTCAGGTATTCCGATCTTGATTTTATATAAAGGGTTAAAGACAATTAATTGGTTTAGAGAGAGAAGATTGACTGTGGGTTTGTATTTTAATACGATACTGGCTAATACCCTTGTTATTATAATTCCACTATAGATGTGTGGAGAGATTTGTGGGACGGGCGGGGAGTGGTTGGATGCGTTCAGAACCAAAGATTTGTGAAATCATGCTATGAACGTCGATTTAATATCAATCAGGGCCGACCACATAATATCCGGGCCCAGGGCAAAATAAAATCGGTGTCCTTTGCTCAAAAAGCAGGGGAAAGGTGCTATTAAATGTACCAAAATTTAAACCTTTTCCTTTCTTTCTCGGTCTCTCTCTCTCTCTCTTTCTCTCTCTCTCCCCACCACGGTATTATTTATTTGCTATTTAATGTCATTCAAAGTAAGAAAAAATAAAATTGTAAATTAGCATGAATTTTACAATTCATCTTTATGTTACACATCAAAATTAATGAGTCGTCGTGATCGCTTTATTGTATATGGAGAAGAAGAAGAAGGAAAAAAAGAGCCAGACATGTAATTCCCTTGCTCATATGCCGTGCTCTGTTGTTCCTCCGAACATTTATTACTGAACATAAATTCAAAGATACAATCCTCACGAAATTTCAAGACCGTAAAGGTAGGTGGTGGTACTGCGGTCTCTAGTCCTCGCCCTAAAAGCCAAAGCTGCCGAAGCCCGGGATCGAACCAGGGACCTTTAGATCTTCAGTCTAACTCTCTCCCAACGGAGCTATTTCGGCCTTCAGAGAGCTGCCTCTTTCTCCTATTTCTCTTCCAATATTTCGATTGTTCTCATCTTTCCCTTCAGAAGGCTCCGTGTTTCTTAAGTGGTGTTAATTGTCCGTTGTACTTACCCATCCAGGAAAGACTTGAAATCTACTGTCTCCTCCCTACAGCGATTGAATCCATTTCCTGGAAGTGTGGGATAGACAAGCAGAGGAGAGAGGCAGAAGAGAAGCGAAGGGAATCCAAAGGAAATACTTTCTGCTCTTCCACATCCTGTTGGTAGAACCTGACACAGCTCAGAAAATTAAGAAAGCCGAAGAAACAATTATAATACTGTAAGAAAGGGATTGACAGTAGTGGGAAACTGTCAGGGGAGAGGGGAGGAATTGGCAGTTGAGGGAAATTGCTAGGGGAAGGAGGGGCATACCTCATCAACAAGGGTACCTGCATAATCCACGTTTGTATACCTAACCCTGAATTGTACCCCACATATGTACAATTAATTAATTAAATAATTAAATAAAAATAAAAGAAAACGAAAGAAAATTTTGTCATTGCCTTGCTGAGCTATGGTGTGGCCATGTACTTTTTGAGCTATGGCCAGGCCGTGTTTTCTTAAACTTTGGCCCCTCCCCTACCTTGAGGAGGTGAATCTGCTTTTTCTCTCTTTCTTTAATTTACTTTCTAAATAAGCTATATCTTCTAATCAAAAAGAAAAGAAAACTAAATTTCGTGCTGTTCTTTTTTTTTTTCCCCCTCTTCTTTTCATCTTTCATAATCTTTAAGGATGCTAAGAAAGGGACCCCAAGGTTAATTGCTACTAATGTGGTGTCAGGGTTCTAGCTCCTTGTGATGATTTCAAATGAGCTGTTGACCCTTTGTTTTATTCCAATCCATCTACTCTTTGCCATAGTGTTTTGCCCTCGGTGGTGTAGAAGCTTATGGAGTACAAATAAGCCTGCACTAAAGGGAGTCCATGGGTCACACATGCTGGTAGGGAATATGTGAGGAAAACAGGGGTGGGTGTTCGTGAGTAACTAAAGAACAGAGACAGCACACATTTTGAGTATGTATTCTATCGTCGAGTCACACTCTCATGACAGCCAAGCTCTCTTGGAGATACGTCTTGAAATATTAGTGTCAATCTCTAGTTTTTGAAACATAGTTGTTGACAGGAGAAAGTCCACTGAGATTAATCCCACTGTTTTTGAAATCACTAAATTGGTTCCCGCTTATGGGCTACACCAAGAGAAAGGTTACTGAATTGTGGATGAAATGACAATGACTCTGCTTCTAGGATATCTCCCGTCCAACCTGAAAAATTTACATAATAGCTGAAATATATTTATATTAATACTGTTTTACTTATATCATTAACGTAGGGGGATGGACTTCTCTTTTTTCAATTAATAGGGTTTTGTTTTCTTTTGTTTTCCACATTGAGGGATTTGTCACAGAACATCATCACAATTGTTTTTTTATCTAACTAAAATGTGAAGTATAAAATTACTATTAATTATTTGTAGCATTTCTATTTTAATTAAGTAGTGAAACAAATTTTTACTGTGGGTCAAAAGCTGATTGGGAAATGGAAAATTCGTTTTAATGAAAGAAACATCCTAAAATTTTTATTATTCAGAATTTAGTACCTAAATTTAGGAAAGACCAAAAAAGACTGCCAAAATACAATGTTATTGCATCAGGATATTAGTTATCTAATGTAAAAAGAAATCTCAGTTACAAAAATTGTTAGAATCAGCCGGGTTCCGTGGCTCAGTCTGTAATCCCGCGCCTTGGGAGGCTGAGGTGAGTGGATTGCCTGAGCCCGAGGGTTCGAGACCCGCCTGGGCAACTTGACGAGACCTCATCTCTACAATAAATCAAAAAATTAGCCGGGCGTGGTAGCGCGCGCCTGTAGTTCCAGCTACGCGGTAGCATCGCCGGAGCCCAGCAGGTCGAGGCTGCGGTGGCCGGGAGCGGCCACTGCACTCCTGTCTGGGCGACAGAGTGAGACTTCAACTCAAACAAAAACAAAAACAAACAAACAAAAAAAACTCGTGAGGAATTTGACCTTGTTTTTGTAAAACGAGTCTATCAGTGTTTGGTTTGATAGAAGCGGTTGCAATTCTTAGTTCTCAAGGTGCTTGTCAGAAATGTTTGTTTGAGTTTGGCTCTTCCTGTGCTTCATAAATGAAAACAGCTGCTGGCAATGTATGTCCCTGCTATGGTCAGAGATCAGGTTGAAGGAAAAGGATGAATGAGCATGTCACTAAACAAGGTAAGGTTTTGGTCAAGAATTCCCAGCTATTTCAGATGAGGCAGGAGAGTTGTAACCATGGAGTTACATCGCCTGGCAAAACTGTCTAAAAATACATCAAAGATAAAATAAAAACGGCATTACCTAGATGTTTTTGTACCTCACTATAGTCAGACACTGTACTAATAACTTGCTTTACAAGCCAGTGTCTTAGCGTCTCTCCAACAAACCTATGAGGTCAGCAATTTATAGATTATAAAACCGAATTTCACAGTAGGTAAATGGTAAAATCTGATTAAAATCCAATTAAACCTGACTCCAAACAATTTGAGATAATTTGAGACCACATGCATAGGTTAAAAAGGGTGTTCAGTTGTTCGGCTGGGCAGGTCAACAGGTCAATTTCAACAATGCCACCCAAGAAGTCTAGTCAGGACTAGTTAGTAACAGGAAACCAGTATTATGTTTTATAATTATGAATGGGTATATTTGTTTCCTATTGCTACTGTAGCAAATTACTACAAACATGTCGTCTAAAACAGGCATGTCCAACCTGCAACCCCATGGACCACATGTGGCCCAGGACACCTTTGTGGCCCTACAAAATCTTTAATAGCGTGTGGGTTTTTTTTTTCTTTTTTTATTTTAAAGATGTGGGGTACAGTTTGGGGTTAGGTATACAAATGTTCATTATGCAGGTACCCTTGTTGATGAGGTGTGCCCCTGCCTCCCCTGGAAGTTTTCCTCAACTGCCAATTCCACCTCCCTTCCCCTGGCAGTTTCCCATTGCTGCCAATCCCTTTCTTATAGTATTATGATAATTGTTCAAGGTCCGCTTTTGAGTGAGAACATATGGTACTCTGTTCTTTGTTTCTGTGATAGATCACTGAGTATGACAGACTCTAAATTCATCCAAGTTGCTGTGAAGTCCATATGTCTGTCGCTCTTTATGGTTGCATAATATTCCATTGTGTATATGTACCACATTTTTTTTATCCAGTTCAGCTTTGATGGGCAGCATGGTTGGTTCCATATTTTTGCTATTGTGAATAGAGCTACAACAAACATGCATGTACAGGTATCTATTTTGTAGAATGATTTTTTTTCCTATTCCTAGTTTGCTGAGATTTTGCATCATGAGTAGGTCAACGTTGAGTTGATCAAATACTTCTTCTGCATTTTTTGACATGATCATATGATGTGTATTTTTTTATATCAATATTTTTTATTTTGATATTGTGGGGTACAGTTAAGGGTTAGGTATACAAATATGCTTCGTTCAGGCACCCTTGTTGATAAGGGGTATTTCCCCATCCCCAGACAGATATTGCTACCATTAATCCCACCTCCCTTCCCCCACCCCCATAGTTTCCCACCACTGTCAGTCCTTTTCTTATAGTATTACGATGGATGTTCAAGGTTCACTATATGAGTGAGAACATGTGATACTCAGAACTTTGTTTCTGTGAGAGGTCACTCAGTATTATGGACGCTAGTTCCATTCAGGTTGCTGCGAAATTCATCATTTTGTTCTTTTTTATGGCTGCATAGTATTCCACCGTGTATATGTACCACATTTTTAAAATCCAATCCTCTTTTGATTGACAGCATGGTTGATTCCAGGTTCTTGCTATTGTGAACAATGCTGCGATAACCATACGTGTGCAGGTATCTTTTTCATAGAGTGATTTGAGTTCTCAGGGTATATTCCCAGTAGGGGGATTGTGGGGTCATATGGGAGGTAATCTACAGGTTTAATGCAATCAAATTACCAGCAATATTCTTCTCAGACCTAGAAAAAACAATACAGGAATTTATATGGAAACACAAACGACCAAGAATAGCCAGAACAATCCTCAGCAAAAAAAACAAAGCAGGTGGTATCACATTACCAGACTTCAAACTTTAGTATAAAGCTACAGTAATCAAAACAGCTTGGTATTGGTACAGGAACAGGCATATAGACCAATGGAATACAATTGAGATTCCAGAAGCAAAACCTCAATTTCTCAACCAACTCATCTTTGAAAAAGCCTCCACCACCCACCAATGGGGAGAGGAGAATCTATTCAGTAAATGGTGCTGGGAAAACTGGCTGACCACATGCAGAAGATTGAAACAAGACCCCTATCTATCCCCATACACAAAAATTAACTCTAAATGGATTAGAGACCTAAATGTAAAACCTCAAACCATAAGAACCTTAGAAAATGCAGGACATACCCTTATAGAAATTGGAACTGGCATCCAATTCCTGAACAAAACCCGAAACCCACAGGCCATAAGAGATAAGATAGACAAGTGGGACCTCATTAAACTGACAAGCTTCTGTAGAATGATTCAGGTTCCTCTGGGTATATTTCCAATACAGGAATTGCTGGGTCCTATGGAAGGTCAATTTCAGAAATTGCCATACTGTCTTCCAAAAAGGTTGAACTAATTTGCATTCCCACCAGCAGTGTAGAAGCGTCCCTTTTTCTCCGCATCCTCACCAGCATCTATTGTTGTTTGTTTTATTCATGATGGCCATTCTTACTGGAGTTAGGTGGTATCTCGGTGTGGTTTTGATTTGCATTTCTCTGATGATGAGTGAGGCTGAGGACTTTTTCATGTGTCTGTTGGCTGCCCATATATCTTCTTTTCAGAAGTGTCTATACATGTCTTTTGTCCACTTTTTAATGGGGTTGCTTTTTCTTTTCAGCGCGTTTGAGTTTCTTGCAGATCCTAGACATTAGGCCTTTGTCAGATATACAACACTGTGTGTTTTTTAACATTTATTTTCTTCGTGACCTTGTACATAGTTCCATTTCTGAAGTCCACAACTGCGCCTTACTCCCGACATTGCTTTTTGGCAGCACATGCGTTTGTGAGCAGCTGTTTCCAATTATGAAGCACATGAAGAGCAAAATTCAAACAAACATTTCTGATGAGCACCTTGAGAACTCACTGAGAATTGTGACCACTTCCATGGAACCAGACATTGACAGATTAGTTTTATAAACACAAGGCCAAATTTCCCAATAGTTTTATATTGTTCTCATTCTTCTAAACTTTATAATACAAAATGTATATTATATAACGTATGTGAGGCCCAAGACAATATCTCTTTATGTAATGCAGCCCAGGAAAGCCAAAAGACTGTACACCCTGGTCTAAAACAGCTCAGCTTCATTATCTTACAGTCCTGGATCAAGTCTCATTAGTCTAAAATCAAGGAGGTGACAGGGCAGTGTTTCTGGAGTCTCTAGGCAATAATCCATTATCTTGCGTTTTCTGGCTTCTAAATGTTGCCTGAGTTCTTTGTGTCATGATTCCCTTCCATCCTTAAAGACATCAATGATTGATTATTTCTCACATTTCATCATTCTAACACAAACTCTTCTTTCTCTCTCTTCCATTTTTAGGGGCCTTGTGATTACATTTGATTCTGATAATCCAGGGTAATCACCTGTTTTAAGGTCAGTTGATTAACAACCTTCATCCACGACCTTCAACCAACTTTTCTGTTGAAGATAACATAGTCACAGATTCCAGGGATTAAGAGTAAGGAAGACACAAAATACCCTGAGTAACAGTTGTCAGAGCCCAGGAACCAGGAACCTCAGATACAAGATTGAAATTCAGCCATGTATAACCAGAACACCCAGGTCAGGGCAGTGTACTCCAAGAGTTCTTGAACATTTTTGGGAGGTCATTACATAGGACTACTACAACTTTGTTTGGGGATCTAAATAAACATGTGCAAATCAGAAGTCACGTTTTGTTGGACCATATTAGCACTGCTACATCCAGGTTTCTGCATTTTCTGTCTAACTGCAGATCAGTGACTGTAATTCTCCCAAACCACTGGAGGTGACTAGGGGTTGCCTCTTTTCTGTGAGACACACACTTCCTCTGAATTCTTGCCACTCCCATTGTTTCCTGATACAGTTGTTTGTGTCGGTTGTTGTTTCTGGTAACTCTTCTTGTGTTTACATTTTTATGTAGAAAAGAAATATCTCTGCGTGAATAGAGAAATAAAAGGTTGAACAAGAAACACATCTCAAGAAAATATTACAGCATGTTTTTCTAATAATAAAAGTGAACAATGAGCAAAGAAAGTGCACCTTACAGTCAGCATGCTTCATTCATTTACAGGGCCCGTCTGTTCCCTAGGGGGTTGTGGGCTTGTGACTCTTGATCTCTGTATGGTGGGTGCATAGGCATGCCTTGTGGGGACTTAGGAGGAAGATAGTGTGACCCTTTTACCTGGATGCAACACACCTTTTTCAACTTTTGAGCAGTTTCATAAGAATAACCATGTAACAGTTTTAGCAGAAAAATTTTATCAAGCAAAGAAGATTAATTTTTTTTGTCAAATATATACTGTGGGGAAATCACACTATAGTTCATTATTGAAAGCTTTTTTTAAAATATTCTGTTAAAAATGTTTTTAAAATTGTGCCTTATAAGATAAAAGTGATGTCTAGGTCAAAAGCTAGACTATAAAATTGGAAATATAGCCAAGGGAAATATTTAATGAGTGAATTTAAGAATTTGATGCAAATTAGAAACGAAGCCAATTTTAGACGTCAGGAAATAAAGGCCAGAAGTTACAAAAGGTGATGAATGGATTAAAAATAACTCCATTTAAAAAAATCTATCACAAGGAATCATACTACTGACTTAGGCATATAGTTTTACCATAATGTGTATCCATTCATTTTTTAAGCATGTGTTCATTCATCCATCCATCTATTTAAGTTTTTGAGCATTTTGGATAATATATTGAATAATAAGAAGTTGAAAGTTCTTATACTCATGTAGTAGACCTGCTTTCTTCTTAGTTTATTTTATTCTTAATTTTAAAAAAACATTTACCACACCTATGAGAGAGGACTCAAAAAATCTGGAATTTATTTATAAAAATTGTGTATTTATACTTACATGTTTAAACTTCAGTCACATTCACAGTTTGATGCTATATACCTATCGTGATGCTTTTTCCAGTGTTCAAAACAGTCTTTGTACTTGCCAATTTGTATGTCTTTTAGTGCTTCTGCCATTTTTGTTTGCTTGTTTTTTCACCTCTTTTACATCTACAAAATGTTTCCCTTTGAGTACCTTTTTCATTTGAGAAACAAACAAAAAAAAGTTGATCCAGGTGAGATCAGGTGAATGGGGAGAGTGGGGCACAGGGGTCATGTCATTTTTGGTTAAAAACTGCTGAACACTCGGCATGGTGTGGGCAGGTGCATTGTCATGGTGGAAGAACCGGTTACCACAACTTGGGACATTTCTTCAACCAGTTACCACAGCTTGCCACAACTTGGGACATTTCTTCAACACAGCTTCTCACAACAACACCAGCAGGTACACGGATGCTGATGAGCTCCTAGAACATTTACCTAGCAGGGAAAACTGTATCACAAGGTTCCTGCCCTCCAAAAGATAGTTCCGGGTTTTGTTGGGTTTCCCCTCATATACGTCCCTGTGTTTCATTCTGGATGATAAGGCCCATTCAGGGTGCTAGTTCACTATTGACAGTAATTAAATCACTAGATTTTTTTCATAATAATGACCAAATCATTCCTAAAATACAATTTGAACTTCTGCTTGTTCTTTTTCAAAGCTACTTATTCTGATTTCATACTCTACTCTTCTTTTTTGTAGCTTCATATATCTTTTCTCCCTAATAGTCTAAAATATATTTATGCTAGGGAATTTTTCTAATGATTTCATCATTCCTAACTCTTTGGAGACAACCCCTAACTATTCTATTTCCATTAGCCATTCCTCTTTCCATTTTATTTTATTTTATTTTTTAATTTTTATTTTGGTCATCTTTTTTTCCTAAGTGATATTGAGACCTGTTTTCTGTAGGAGTGCTGTTATTTCTGAGGATTTTGTTTGCTTCCTCAAGAGCCCTAGGGATGTAATGGTTCTTTTTTATGTTAATTTATTGGCTTGGGTTTCTACACCATGCTACAGTACTAATTTGGAACTTGTAATTAGGGATAACACAGGATTGAAACTCCAATTTTTCGTGAGTGATTTACTTCCCCTGCACATGGCCATGACAGGTGTCAAATAACCTTGTTTACCTGGGGTACCAGCAGAGTGTTACATGTCTCTTTTCACTGATAGGCAACTCCTCACGCTGTAGCTGAATGGCTAAGACTTTGAAACCTTTTGCCAAATTGAGGATGAATATTCTGTCATGGACTTAATCCAACAGGGCCTACACTCAAGTTTAATATCCATTCATCCCTCCCTCGTCTCAGAATGTTTCTGGTTATGACTTAATCGTTTGTTTTGAAAGCTGTGTATTTCCATTTATTTTCTCTAAGAAAATGTATTTAAATGTGAATTTAAAATATTTGTCATAAATTCCTGGGTATTTCTATATGTTGATAAAAGGCAAGTTTACAGCAGATACAACTACTTGTGCTGCTGAAATACCTAATCCTATGGACTTTTATTAATTTGTGTATATATATATATATATATTTTTTTTTTTTTTGAGTTGGAGTCTCACTCTTGCCCAGACTGGAGTGCAGTGGCCGCTCCCGGCCACCGCAGCCTCGACCTGTTGGGCTCCAGTGATCCTTCCGCCTCGGCCTTCCAAGTAGCTGGAACTACAGGTGCGCGCTACCACACCCGGTTAATTTTTGATTTATTGTAGAGATGAGGTCTCGCCAAGTTGCC
>CAUYQG010075376.1:0-46904 GCA_963574415.1 Tarsius wallacei | reverse complement strand
AAATTCCATTACTGAAAGTACTTGGGCGCCAGTAATAACTCCATACCCGTTGGGGACCAAGAGATTTATTAAAGTGGCAGCTACAGAGGTAGAGGGGGAGAGAGGGAGAGGGAGAGGGAGAGGGAGAGGGAGGGAGGGAGGGAGGGAGGGAGGGAGGGAGAGAGAGAGAGTTATGCAGGAGGGGCTGTATTTATTAGTTTAGCGAGGGCAGGAAGAGGTCATGCTAGCATTCTACTGGGTAGAGCAGAGTGGAAATAGGGCGGGCCGAGGTTACTATTGGAGGGTATTATAAGGCTGATTTGTCATAGGAGGAGATTATTGGCTAGCAAGTTTGAACTTCCTGCACGAGAAATCTTATAGGGGGAAGCTGGAACTTAGGGCCTTTGTTGTTTCCATGTGGCCCTGTAGTATTCGGCGCCATCTTGGGGGGGGGTTCTGACTGTTCCCTGCGCCCTTCAATTATGATAGATGATCTGAAATGAAAACAATAGACTACTTACAGATTTTAGTTGAATACCCTGTCGTATCTGGTCTAAAAGTGCATCCCGTCCAGAGCAGGACACTGGTCGACTGTTCTGTTCCACTTTTTTTAGCTGAGCACCCTCTCTAATTTGATCCAAAAGAGCTGCTTTGTTTCCTGCAGGAATTGGAACTTGATGGTCCCCATCAGAAGGGAGGCCAGGGGGAGGTGGGGGCCCAGGTGGTGGCGGAGGCGGAGGCGGAGGCGGTGGTGCCACTGACCCTGTCACCGACAGGGGTGGAGGTGGTGGTGGAGGCCCTGCAGGTGCTGAGGAGGGTAGGGCTGGAGGTGGAGGAGGGTACATCCTATTAGGCGGCGGTGGGGGGACTCCTACACCAGGCCTGGAAGGAGGCGGTGGTGGAGGTGCAGCTGTGGGAGCTCTTGAAGGCGGTGGGGGAGGAGCGCCTCTCCCCCTGGCAGGAGGAGGGGGAGGGCCTGAGCTGTGTGGAGGAGGCGGGGGAGGAGGCGGCCCTCCCCTTGATGGTGGTGGAGGTGGTGGTGCTGAAATGAAAACAGAAAAAAGGCAGCATGCTTCTTTCCCCACCACAAACATCACATTGAAAAGCGATTTATATTAACATGTATAAAAAAATAATACCAAGAAAAAAGGGCCCCATCTTTGCATTTTATCTTACAAACTTAATCTGATCACAGATGATATCTTACAGTTTTATTAGGGAATTCTCAACTTAAAGATCACCTTCCTATTGTTTCTAGAAAAATATTAGCTGAAACACTGAGGATTTAGTAACAGTTCTGAAGATAAAGGGAGTAAACACTTTTTTACTTTATATTGTAGTAACACAAATATAACAATAATATTAAACATTTTGGTTAATAAGCATTATTCTCCATTTTAACAAAAATTAATGACTATTTTCCCTCTTTAAATAAACAAGTACACGTAGTTCTTTTTTTTTTTTTAAAATAAAATCAAGTCACATTCAGAATTATATATTAGTGTGGTATAACCTACTGGAATTTATTCACATTAATCTGAGCGAAAACCTAAATATAATTTTCTTTTGAAATGGAAGCCTTTGTCATCTAATTTACATTTGTACTTTTGTTTTACAGCATAATGCCCTATATTTCTAAAAGATATCCTGCAATTCTAGTAGTGGCATTATGGGAAGCTGGTTGTGCAACTGAAATGCTCAGTTACTTATTCAAGAGATATGAATTGATTATTAACAAATTAACTGAGAATTCTATAAACTGCAAAATTAAAGTTATTAATAAAATTACAATTATTCTGGTAAAGATATTTGCATTCTTATTCTACTTATGTGGAAATATAAAACAGGAAAGCAAATTCAAAGTACAGCAACATTATACTGGGGAATATGACTAAAACCTTTAAGTACTAAAATGTATCCTTATTACATGATTTTACCAACAGCTGTACATAAGTTTGCATAACAGTGTTCTTCATTATTTCTCCACTGGATGAAACACGCAGAAAGACCAATGCTCACATGGGTATTGTCTCCTGGCATACAAATTTTTCAAGCTGAAAATAATATACGAGGGGGGACCCCAAAAAACCTGGAATTATCTTTTAAAGGGTGGGCCCCTTGTAATATATAGGCTTCCTTTGCTAGGTAAGTGTTCTAGGAACCCATCGGCATCAATGTAACAGCTCGTGTTGTTTTGAGAGGATGCCTTTGGCCTCAATGAATTTTTTTTGGAGATTCTTTCAATGCATTTTGCATCTCATGATGGGTGACTTACAAGCACACCTGCCCATATAGCACTACGTGTTCAACAGTTTTTGACTAAAAATGGCATGACCCTTGCGCCTGTTGCCCAGCCTCACTACTCACCCTGTCTCGCCCCAGTGATGTTTTTTTGTTCCCTGATTTTAAAAAGTCCTCAAAGGGAAACGTTTTGCCAATATGAAAGAAGTGAAAACAAAAAATGGCAAAAGCACTAAAAAACATCAAAATCAACAAGTTCAAAAACTGCTCCCAGCAGTGGAAAAAGCATCTTGATATGTGTACTACATCAAAGAGTACTTTGAAGGTGACTGAAGTTTAAACAGGTAAAAATATGTAACTTTTTATAATTAAATTCTGTTGTTTTGGGGGTCTTCCCTCGTATAACTGAAAGCAGAATCCATATCCTACTTGGATACAGGCCATCACAGTGGGATGCACCTATGACTTACAGGGTGTAGTGGAGGTCTGGGTGTTGCAGCTAAGGTTCATCAACTTTTATAACTGGACCCAAAGCAAGGAGACTTAAAACTAAAAGCAATGTCCTTTTCTAACATATTTTGCAATCAAAGAGTAAAAAAGGGAGGATATGATATATACATATTATGTATATTCCCTAAATAGAGAGTGCAGCAAACCCTTCAAGCATATACAAAATTTCCTTTTAATTTTAGTTTTATATTTCAAACAGCAATGATATTTGTCTAGATTGTCATTTTTATGATTTGGTCATCTGTTATTCAAAAGGAAAAGAACCCAGCCTATTCTATTATGTAAGGTTATTAAATAACAATCATTTCTCATTATTTCACCAAAAAATTTAGATTCATAATCTTTTATATAACACGTTACATACAATGATTAAAGTTTTTTTAACTTGCAATAAGTACATTTACTGAAATAATTTGGGATCCTGCTCACACTCTTGCAAACAGACACTAAATCTTTGCTCAAAAGCCTTGATTTATAGTGAATAATGTATCAGCTGCATTCAATTTGAGCACAGAACAAGTCCAGCATTTCTATTATCTTGAAAAGTGATATTTTCTTGAAGAAAACATCTAGTATCAATTTTCAATTTTTATGAAAGTCTGTCTTATGTCTACATTAAAAGGAAAGCATGCAAAAGACATGCGATATCCCAGGTAAAAATGTGAAAGAATTAAAACAGGAGAGAAAAGGACAGATGGTATCATAATAATTAGGCTTACGTGCACAAAAATGTCTGCCACACAGACTCCGCACACAACTATAAGAAACTCTGACAGTCTCCAGATTTTCAAAACTCTAAGAGTCACCACAAACACCAGAATCAGAATGACAATAGTATTTTTTTAGATTAAAAAATAAATAAATAAAGTGAAAAGCATAAAACGAAAGCTACAACAAATAAAAAATGGTCTTATTGTAAAAACTTGGTTAAAAGAAAGACTGGTGATTATAGAAAAAACTCCTGTCTTGATGGCACACTATAAGGGAAGGCTGATATACTTTAAAATAATTAAGTATTATTTCACATCAATATTGGTAGATAACGCTCTAGATATTTATAGGAATTATAAGTAGAAATTATAAAATAACTTACACTTAAAGAAATGTATATGATAAAATTCAAAAGATATTAAAGCACTGCTCTCATGTACTCTCATCAAGATAAAACAAATAGAAGCCGGGCTCGGTGGCTCAGCCTATAATCCCGCGCCTTGGGAGGCTGAGGTGAGTGGATTGCCTGAGCCCGCGGGTTCGAGACCCGCCTGGGCAACTTGGTGAGACCTCATCTCTACAATAAATCAAAAAATTAGCTGGGCATGGTAGCGCACGCCTGTAGTTCCAGCTACTTGGAAGGCTGAAGTGGAAGGATCGCCGGAGCCCAGCAGGTCGAGGCTGCAGTGGCCGGGAGCGGCCACTGCACTCCAGTCTGGGCGACAGAGTGAGACTCCAACTCAAAAAAAAAAAAAAAGTAAAGTCTCTAGGTCTCAGATGACTGAGTTTGCAAATCTTGGCAGCAGGACTGGGAGCCATGGAGGGTCCTCAGTCATCTAGAACTTGGCTTTGAAGGAATGGCAGAAGATGCAGAGGTGGAAGATTCTAAATTTGTAGCTAGGGCTTCCCTGAATGACCATCCGGGGGCACAAGTTTGGTGGGAAGGCAAAGGAAGACAGAAGAAGGCTGATGTACTAAAACCAAACCAGGATAACCGGAGGGTTTCAGGCCCATGACGACAGTGAAAAGCAGATTGGTCACGTGCCACGGGCAGAAAGACAGATGTTTGTGAGGCAGATGTCACTGGGGATGAGAAGTCAAGAACTTGTGAGGGCAGGGCCTAAGTAGAGTTGAATCAACACAACTGCCCAGCACAATTAGGTGGAGTGTCTAAACACTCAAGGTGCAGATAGCCATGAGAGTAAGAGAAGAGGCTTGTCAGCACGGGCTAGGCTGGGCAAGGGGACCTAGAGGATGGTGCATAATGTTTAGATAGGTAGAGAACTGGGAAGAAGAAGAAAAGAGGTGTTTATTCATCTGCTCTGTGCCTCTTTAGTGGGCCCTTACACATGAAACTCATTTGACCTTTACAGCAAACTGCTGAGGCAAGCGGTATACCCATTTCAGAGGCAAAGAATCTGAAGTTGGTGTTTGTTATTTTTCCTAGAACACAAATTTGCTTGAAACTTGAAGTAAAAATGTTTAACATTTTAGCGTACTAATGGTCTATGATGAAATTTTTGTAAAGCTAGACCTAGGAAAATATTCATTTACTCATTTCCGTTTTTTTTTAGAGTTGTGAGGTACAGGCAAGAATTCACTATGTAAGTAGGCTGTGTGCAGGTGAAGTTCCCTTGACAGTGTACCAGACACTCAGTGTGTTGCCATATGTTCTCCTGCCTTCTTCCTCCTTCCCTCCCTCCCCTAGCAGTGTCCAGTGTCTGCCAATCTCACCCTTGTGCTAGTGTGACTAGTGTTCAGGGCCTGCTTATGAGTGAGAACAGGTGGTATTCAGTTCTTTGTTTCTGCAAAATATTCATATTATTGTATATAACATAAATTATACATTATACGCATGTATATTGCAACATTGTATACAAACATGCATTAAGTTGCACTAACCAGATTATTGGAAATCTGTTTCAATTAAATAGGCAGACCAGTATATGAAATATTTAATCATTCCTAATAATACCATGTCATAATATACAGAAATAGAAGAACTGATGCACTATTTGTAGTTAGTTACTAGAAAATTGTGGTGAGAGAAGAGAAAGAAATAAAATGAATAGTTTAAATTTAACATAAAGGAGACCTCTTATGAACTATCATTAATAGTAGTATTCAACTTTGAATATTGAAGTTGCTTCTAAAAATTAAGCTATGTGTATTGCTACAAATGACTCCAATATGTTATCACAAGCTTATAGGTGATGAAATGGAGGCTCAGAGAGGACATAAGACTTGCCTAGTGTCACAGACCTGGGATTTGAATTTAGATTAGTCTGTGCAAAGTCCATATTCTTTCCACCACTCCACCTGTGAAGCCCTAGTGCTGTGATGGAATGTCTTTTAAGTTGATTTCAATATCTCCAAATGATAAAAGGAAGTGACAGACTGTCAAAAGTTTATGAAAATCGTATAACAGGCACTGAGGACTCAAAGGGGGAGGGGAGAAGGGACCAAAATAATCACCTACAGGTACAATGTGCACAGGTGGAAGTGGTGGGTACACTTAAAGCCCAGGCTGAATGTATTTGTACCCCCCTCAAAGCGATTGAAATTTTTTTAAAAATTTAGAAAAAAATTATGATAAAACTAGATTGTGCTATCCAGGTATTAGGGGAGAGTCCAAGCCATTTTTTTCATCACTTACTTTCAGATGTTGAATTGTGCAACATTTCTAAAATCTTTGAAGGTAGTCTTAAAATTGAAACATGGAGAAAGTTAGAAAGATGAGCGGATGCAGAATGCACCGGGGAAGGAAGGACATTACATGTCAACTTCATTCATGCTGGATGTACATGGTAGATTTGTTAGAAAGACCAGATGAGATCATACACCATCGTGGGAAACAGCACACAGGAATACTGGCCAGCCCAGTCCTATGTTCCAGGCTATTCTAACCTATAGGAAAGAAAAGTCTTGCAAAGTCATGGTTATATTCCCTCTTGTTTTGAAATGATTTTACCCAGGGTCTATTAAACTCAACAACTGTGTGTTTCAAGGTATGCCCTCCGGTTCCCTGATGCCTCATTTCTTTTTTTTTTTTTGAGTTGGAGTCTCACTCCATCACCCAGACTGGAGTGCAGTGGCCGCTCCCGGCCACCGCAGCCTCGACCTGCTGGGCTCCGGCGATCCTTCCGCCTTAGCCTTCCAAGGAGATGGAACTACAGGCATGCGCTACCATGCCCGGCTAATTTTTTTTTGATTTATTGTAGAGATGAGGTCTCGCCAAGTTGCCCAGGCAGGTCTCGAACCAGCGGGCTCAGGCAATCCACTCACCTCAGCCTCCCAAGGCGCGGGATTACAGGCTGAGCCACCGAGCCCAGCTACCTCATTTCTTCTCATAACATAATGAATCCTACTCTTCTTGCTGAAACTCTTTCTTGTCTGTCTTCTTATGTTTGCCTCATTGACTTCTATCTTCAGATTGTCTTTATCGCATCTTCCTGTTTTCATCTGGCTTTGCCCTTCAGGGAGAGGGGCATCTTTATCTACTCTTTGCTCTTATAACTCTTGTTGTAATCATGTACAACAGTGCACCCTTGTTCTGCTTTTGTTTGTTTGCTTTTTATTTTAGCCCAAGACCATTTACAACTTTCTTCAACTGTCTCTTGAAATTTTAGTTTTTATTCTTACTTTTTCTTACTAAGACATTATTGTCCACACTCTCCAGAATGATCTCTGCCCTTCTCTTCCCTGTTTTTCTTTATTCTTTCATGCTGCCTTCTTTTCTAACTTTTTCATCATTCTTGTATTTGTGCCTTCAAATTCCCATTTTTTTCTCTTAAAATTTCAGGCTGAATAAACTTCTTCCAAGTTATTCTTTTTCCATAACTTTCCTCTGAAATTCTTCTTTATCTTTTAACCTTAATTCTCTTTTATTCTTATTAAATCCCCCCCTCAAATCCATTAACTTTTCTTCATTCTTCAACTAAAAGCCTTTCCTTCAGTCTATTCCAAACTCATCAGATGTTTGATTCACTTGCTCACCTCTGACTTTCTTCTTGACCTTCTCCCAGCTACTTTCTTGCCATCCTCTACACTGAAATTGTACTTACCAAAGAAGTTCTTGATGATTTCCTCTCGGAGAAATTGGATGTTTTTTCATCTGTGATCCTCATCTTTCCTAGCAATAACTCTATCCATGGGCTGGTAGATCATCTCTGAAATACTTTTGAAGCAAGATGGGCTTTTTCTTTTCTTTTTTAACTAACAAAATGTCTTCTAGAGTGTGCATCATTTTGTTTACTTTGCTAATGAGAGTCAGAGATAACTTGCTATTTGCAGTTATAATAGCTGTCTTTAAAAATGTCTTGACATTCAGTTGGTTTTGAATGGTCAATAAATGGTTTTCTGAATTTGACCGTGGTTCTCTTCCCTGAAGGACTGACTTCTGAGTCAGTGTTATTTCTCCCCCTACTCCCCCCCACCACAGACTGAATTCCCCTAAATCCAATTTCCAAATTTTTATCATCACAATTAGGCAATCTGAATAAATGAGAAAACAATTCCCTTAGTCATTCTGGTTTTTGTAAACAAACTTTCAACCTCCCAAACTCAAATTCAGTTAAAAATTAGAATTTTAAACATTTCTGAATTAAACTTGAAAGAATAAAAACTCCTTCCAAAATTCCCATTATTGATGAAAATTATATTAGCCTTCATTTGGTTCTATAAATGTATTTTGTACTCATGTGACTATATTTGTTCTTGACAAATTTTAATCATCATTATGAACAATACACTAAAAAGTTCCAGTGATGAGGAAAAAATGGTTTAGAGACATGAAGGTTGTAGCTCTGTAACAAAAGCCTTAGAATTCCATGCTCAGTCTGCCACAGTCTTTTTTCCTGCTAAGTGTGAGGGGGTGTAGCCTGAGGCTTCTCTGATTCCGTCGTGCAGATTTATGTCACTGCCTGTTAACATTATTTAAATATAGCTTTTTTAATTCCTTAAAACGGTGCTGAAAGTAGTGTTTTGACTAATAAAATGGAGAAGATAAAGAATTCAAAGACAAAGGCAAGGTGTGCACTGACTGATATATGTCATTTTAATAACATAATTACTTGATAAGTACTTACATGATTTAGTTACTGATCTTCAACCTTTCAAAGACAGAGAATGAGCTGGTGATGCATTATACCTAGGGACTGCCAAAAATTGGGAGCAATGCTGTGTTCTGTGGTATTTTGGGAGACATATTCCCAAGTTGTATCATTAAGTGGCCTATCATATAAAGCAGGGCAGTTTAGAGAGAACATTTTACAGCAGAACCACGTGCTTTCTGACTCAGTTCTCTGGCTGGATATATTTTAAAGCAGGGAAGAAAATACTGCACAATCTGTTATTTTAGTTTGTGGATAACTGAGGAAAATTCAGTAGTGTGGTGTATGTAACATTCTCCCAGGATTATGCAATTGATGACATTCTCCAGAACATCTAGACCAGGCATTGTGTCTACTTTGAACTTAGACTCATCCAAAGAAGGGTGTTTTTCATGGACATGAAAAGAAAACACTGATGTTGCTTTCGAGGACTAAACGTATTAGTCTAAATGCAGTGAGATGCTGTTCTTAGAGCAAACACCCAGTGTGATTCTGTCCAACATCTCTTACAAAGGAGAGGTCAGGCTAAAAAGATCATTACAGGAAATCTCTAGGAAGTAAATGTCAACATCCACGTACCATTTAACTTGTATTTATTGAGCACTTATGGATGCAGACACTCACTCTGTCAGATGCTATGGATGAAATAGTGAGCAAAAAATTGTTCTTAATCTATTAGAGACAAGAGGTAGTTAAGAGTGTAGGTAATTCCTAGTTACATGGACAATTACAATATAGCAGGAGAAGTGCTACAATAGTTTTGAGCTCAGGGTGCAATAAAAACACACAGGAAGGATGTCCAGCCAGGTCTGGAGGTGCATGAGGATGGTTTGGGATGGCTTCCTGGGAGAAGTAATGCTCAAACTGATATTTGAATAATTAACAGTGTTGGTCAGATGAAGAGATGGCAGGGAGGATATTCTAGGAAGTGGGAACATGTGCAAAGTCCTGAAGGTGAGAAAGCATGAACCACTCAGGATACATTGTTCAGAGATAGGAGAGGAGTGGAGTGAAATGAAGAGGGAGAGAAAAGCAAAGCCCAAATCATAATCCATTCGTGTATCTTGCTAAGGAGTGGGATATTTATTCTAAGGGTAATAGGGAGCAATGGAAGTGAACAGAAGAGTGACATAGACATATTTATGCTTTAGAAAGATAACTTTAGTTGTATAATGATAGGTGATGTGGGAGCAGGGATGGAAATGGGAAGCAGAATTTGGTCAGGAGGCTCCTACAGTAATCTAGGAAAAAGAGATTATGGTGCCTTGAGATGGGGAAAGTGGATAGATTTGGGGGGTGATATATGAGTTAGAATAGAAGACAGTGGTTGGATATTGGGAATGAGAGAGAATAAAGGCTGTCAAAGGATTCTTGAGTCTGTTCTGGGCATTTGAAAGAAGGTAGTGCCCTTTTGTGAGAGGGGGAAGGAGTGGGTGTGTTCGGGGGTAGACAGTTGACTTCAACTTTGGATGTGTTGATTTTAATGAATATATGAAAGAAAGTGAGGTGATTCCACTCTTGTTTTGGGAGTTGTTAGGGGACATTTCTTATGGGCCAGTTATAGAAATAATACCAAGAAGTCCTTAGTCTTAATTTTATACTTCAGAACTATTTCCCAAAGAAAAGCCAACTCCTCACAAAAACAGAGTTGAAACGTAGGCAGGGGCTTTGTCTTAGCTCTTCTCTCCAGCTTGGAAATGAGAGGGTGTGTGGGTGAGCTGGCTCAGCTGGTAATAGGGTTTCATTGCCGTGAATTGCCAATGGGCCATCTGATCTATCTCCTTGAAGAGACAGGCAAGCTGGGTACTGCAGACTCCAAGCAGGTTGAGGGAGTGTCTATTCTTTCAGCAGCAAACAGATATGCAATCAAGGTAAAAACCTAAGTTAGGTGTGTGCTGAGGGGGTGTAGAAAGACGTATGGAGAGAGGAGAGTCTGGAAGTGTTAAAAAATGAAAGGAGCAAAAAAAAAAAAAAAAAAAAAAAAAAAATGAAAGGAGCAAAGCAAGTAATAGGAGCTGGATTTCCAGGCAAGGGACTTGCAAATTCCGAGACCCACAGTAGAGAGTTAATGGGTTGGGCTTATAAGAAATGGTGCTGCTGTGGACCTGACCCAGAGGTTGAGGCTGATGCTGGTGGATGTCTTTGGGACATTCTCAGAAACGTGCTGTTGGCTGTATTTATGAGGTCAATGATATGGCAGATACTTGTGTTTAAATCCACAAGTCCCTTTTCCCTGTAGACCTGGAACCTCTTCAATTTTGGAGGTAGTTTCATTGTTAGAACTTCAGATCTGAATGCTGCTCCTGTGGGTGAATTACTTGCTTAAGATTTTGAGATAGGGAAGGATGAATAGAGTGGGGACCTACAGGATGCTTAGTCAAAGCTGTTGGCCATACTCTAAAGTGGAGTTAATCGTGGGTCTTCTAGGAAATTTCAGGGTTGTAGGGATCCTTTTGAAAGAAGTTGAGAATAAAGGTTGATGTGAGCAGCTGGTGAAAGTGGAAGCTTCTTGATGTGGCCCTCTATGCAGGTCCAAGGAGGTGGTCTCTTAGGTTGCTGCCCCTGGCAGAGGAACTCATTAGCATTTTCCTTGTAGGAAACCTGGGTGGGTAAAACAAAAACAAGCAAACAACAAAAACTGAGTTTCTGGAATGGGCTTAGATTGCAAAGCTTCCCTTTGCTCATTTTATTCCGATTTAGACATGGAAGCAGGTGTCTATGACTAGCCAGGGGACACAGGATATCACTGCTGATGTCAGAGGGCTAATCTGCAAGGGGGCCAAAGGGCAAATCCCAAGAATACTGAGTGTGGCGCCTTGTAAAGTGAGACCATGCACAGAGTGGTCAGACCATTAGAGCACAAGCAAACATGGCTTTCTGCCCACATATATGCTTTGTAGACACCAGTGAAGGGCAGGTTTGGGTGAGCTTCCCCATGAATTCTTATTTTCCCTTGCTACCTTGATCCAGGGTACTCATAGTTGAGAAGTGTGGTGAAGACCCAGGTATGTGGGGAAGACCCAGCATTACACACAGGTTGTTGAGTTTAGAGAGGTCAGCAGGTTCATCTCTTTGGTAAATTCATTGGGCAGAATCTCCTTCTGAGAACTGAGCCTGCAGCTATAAGTGAGTCAACTCTGTTGGCTGTGGAATCCTGTGATGTATTGTTCCTATTGAAGCCTATAAATCATGGCTTTCGATACATTTTGGTACATAGTTCTGTCAAACATCTATCTCAGGGCAGTAAGAAAACAGGGAATTCTATAAGCAGGAGACAGAAGAGTCACATAGTCTATCATTCAGCAGTCCTAGATAAATTTGAGATAAGGAATAACTCTTGCTTGAACTTCTAGAGTACCTTTCTCTAAAATGCTGTACCTACAGCAAAAAGCAGTACAGTCCGGTGGAATCCTCTTCAAGAAACTTAAAAGGCATATACCCCCACGGGTGACATACACAGGGCTCTAGCAAGAGGTATTTGCGAGCAGGAGTCCTACACCCCTGGGGCTGATATCACTTAGTGGAGACCACTCCTTTTTCCCTGTGGGTCACTTCCCTGAACCAGAGCCCAGTCAACTGGCCACCTCAGCAGACTGGCTTCAGGTATTCCCTCTAAAGAATCCCAAGGAACATTCATTCTGCATTTGATGGTCTTGATTACATTTAGGCAGTAATCTTAAGAGATACAAGGATATTTCTTTCTTGGCTAGGAACCAGTTGATTTGGCCTTTGTGGGAATCTATTTGGGAAGCAATTCTAAAATTGCTGTTAGCCAAAGATTTATCTCATGCTTGGTAATTTGGGAGCTTTGACAGAAGGTGGGGGTGATTCATGATGGCAGGGATGACTTAGATATATTTAGATGGTGTCATTGCACATCCAACAGGCCAAATATATTTCTGACTTTTAATATATATTTAAAAAATATATATATACACACACACACTTTTTTAAAACACCTCATATACAAGACTGATATGCTAATTCTGAAAATGTTCCAAAGGGATTAAAAAAAAATCCCATCCAACCAACGATTATTCATCTATCCTAGGTCCAACAGCTTTTAAATATCCTCAGATGTTGTTACATTTCCAGGGAGCCATGTTTAGAGCATAGAATTAATTCAGATTACAAGGGATGTGAGAAATTATAGTTTATTAGTTTCAAACTGTTCTGGGGGATGAAAATGAAGGTCTGAGAAGGAGGAGTTGCAGGCCGCCCCTGTCACCTAGAGCAGTCCCACTTTCATCTGGACTCTTAGGTACAGTACATTTCTTGGCTTAGGAAACAGTCTAAAAATCATTAGTGTAATTTATTTTTTTATTTGTAGATTTGGAAACTGCTCCTCAGAGTGGTAAAATGAGCTGCTCAATAACCCATAGTCATTGAATCAGGGCAGGATTTTGACCTCCTTACTTCCAGTTGGTATCTTGCTAGTTGTTATCTAAATTCCCAGTGTGGCTCCAGGTACAACTGATGGCCTGAGTGATCTAGTCTCAAATAATGCATTAGAGAACTGTGTGATACACCAGTTCCATGTGCACTTATTGGGGGCAATGAAGAGAAAAATGCGCAAATGTTAAATCAGCTTGGGAAATGTGGAACTAACTGAAGTTGTGCAGTTTTATCTACTTTAGTTCTTCCCACAGTTTTAAATATGCTAACGTGAATGTCAAACCTTTAATGAGAGGACACAACATGTTCGGTTTCTCAAATTCATTTGACTATGGAATTCTCTTCTCATGGGGCAATTTAAGGGGCCAATTTTTCATGAAACACACTTTGGGAAGCACTTTACTCAAATTTAGAGTTATCACTGAAAATCTTGAATCATTGACAATCTAAAAATATTTTGGATTTAGAATATCTTAAGCAAAACGTGCTCAGTATGAATTGCATATGTGATATCACTGACAGATCAATTGGAAGTTGAGGAGAGAAAAGTTACACATAGCCAAATAACACTAA
Source organism: Tarsius wallacei (assembly GCA_963574415.1). NCBI lineage: Eukaryota > Metazoa > Chordata > Mammalia > Primates > Tarsiidae > Tarsius > Tarsius wallacei. Next base: position 33,384 of record CAUYQG010075376.1, on the reverse strand, counting down.
TTGTTGAAAATTTTCTGATTGGTACCAGACAATGTAAAATTCACTATGATACTGATGGCAGAGATGTCATGGGTGATATTTGGGGGGCAGGGAGCATCACAAATCTCATTTCTAACTCTAAATGGCTTCAGCACATCTTGCACTTTCACCATTATAGTCGTTCTTTTAGGTTATTAGCATTCTAGATAAAAATGCCATTATAATCACCAAAACCAAAGCACCTATTAATATTCCATTCTAAAATGTTCTGTCACTTTATTAGCTTGGTTAGAAGTCTGAAAAGACAGCGATACACTTAAATTCTTAGCACAGGCTCAAACAGTAGCTTTTCCAGATTAATGTTTCTGCTCTGTTCTTTACTAGCTTTGTGATCTTGGACAAGTTACCTTACTCCTTTGGGCCTAGCTTTCTCATCTGTGAAATGGGGACACACTACTTTTGAAATGCAATTAGGAATATTGTTATGAAGATTTTTGATGCTTTGAAAAGAGGTAGTACCAAAGGGAAGAGACACTTTATCAAAAAATGGAAATTTGATAATTTGCAATTTTTTTTTCTAGAGTTTCAGGGTCCATGGTGTGACCTGCTTTGAAGCCTTTCTAGCCATTATCTTATGTGTTGAAAAAAATAAAATCCAATTTAAAATTGCTATTTATTCCTCAGAATTCTGAGCTAACACCCTTGATGTTCATTTACACAGCATTCTTGGAGATCGCTTTTCTTTAAAGCAATAGAAAGGGTGTGACATAAGAACCAAATTGTTCCGCTACCTAGGTAGGATTTAACAATTTGGGACAATCTAAAATACTTAGCATTTTTCATTTGGAATAATTCAGTGTTCGGGGCCAGGATTGAGGACTTAGGCAGATAGTTCTTATCCTTGATCTCCTGTGAGCGCTTAAGCTCCTGCTTCAGGAAAGTAAGAGTTAGGTGAAGAAATAATGATAGATATTGAAGATACGCTGTGAGATGGGAGTAGACACCTACAGCTGAAAATGAGACTGTTTCTTAATATCTAACTAAAGAGAATGGGAGAATTTATGGGAACTACTCGAGATATTTCCAATGGAGAGGGAAGCTTTGACAAAGCAAGGATAAAAGGCCAGGCAGGAACAAAATGAAGTTGATATTTTACCCTAGGAAATTCAGCTCATCCAATACACTGATTACATCCATGTATTTGTTTGCATTCCTACTGGACAATGAACTTTTGAATGACAGGAGCTATATATCTTAATTTCTTCCTCAACTTTGACTCCTTAGCAATTGGCATATTATTATGTTTTTTCTGGGTGTTAAAAATAAATGGTAGGTTTAGGAATGTAGGATGGATTGTATCAAGCAAAATGATATAATCATTGTCTTAAAAGAACATGAAAGGCAGTTACTTCTAAATTAAATATAATTGTCCAAGCTTGAAGCTGAGAAGATTATTTTTTGTTTTAAAAATTGTAAAAGTCTACCAAATAGAATAATAAAGCAGCGGAGAGGACTAATATCACTTTGTTCATACATGCAAAGTATAAAATTCTCTAATTCTTAGATGTGGAACTAATCTGAAGTGACTTTTTAGTGCAATCATTGCCTCCATCAAATATAACCCCAAATGATAATCTTATAGACAGTCTTATTCTTAAATGTCTCAATAAGTGAGGTTTTATGAAATCCGGGAGAAACTTTAATTTTATTCATAACTTTCATCTTCTTTATTTCCCAAAGTAATTGAAGCTCCTCTTGGTAGTTAATTTCACTTTTAATTAATGAAGTTCATCTTTATCTGAGACCTGAATCATTCTTCATTCCTCCAAATTACCTGCATAGTGATGTTCTGTGGTCCTAATTTATTTTGGAATTTTATAAAAGAATAAAGAGTCTCAACTATTTTTCTCATAATCCAGACTGGATATGTGCATTATACTAAAGATTTAACTGTAGTTGAGAAAATGAGCAGTATAATTTTCTAGTTCTTTTAATTTAATATTCTATTTTGGGATGGGGCCTAAGTAGAAGCATCTGGTTTTCTTCCTATGCCAGAATCACATGCTTCTTTGATTATCAGTGGCAGAAATGGAACAAGGCCGACCACATATGAGAGGCAGTTCCAAGACCTCCTGATATAACCCAAGAGCAAGTCGGTTAACAGTAAGCACAAGACTGACTAATTCGGTATACTGTTAGTTAATTAAGAATCCCAGGAGAAAAATTCTTCAATTCTCCAACCTTGAATAGTTATAATAATTATTAGAGGTTTGTTTTGTTTTGCTTTTTGTTTTTTGAGATGGAATCTCACGCTGTTACCCAGGCTGGAGTGTGGTGGCACTCACTGTAGCCTTAACCTCATAGGTTCAGATGATCCTTTCATCTTAGCCTCCCAAGTAACTGGTTCTACAGGTGCATGCCACCATGCCTGACTAATTCTTTGACCTTTTTGTAGAGGTGAGGTCTTGCTATGTTACCTAGGCTGGTCTCAAATGCCTGAACTCAAGCAATTCTCCTGCCTTAGCCTTCCAAAGTGCTGGGATTACAGGTGTGGGCCACCATTCCCAGCAAGTATTTTTTTTTATAATATTTTGTTTCACAAGTACTTTACAATTATAGTATTCAAATTAGCTACTCACAGCAAGAAACATTTCAGAGTGCTTATCATTATTCTTCTCATTTTAAAGATGAGAAAACTCGTAAGGACTTGGTTTATAACATTCATGAAAGCAAGGAATCGTTTCTACATTTCATTATCCACACTTCTAAAATTTGGGGAATTTGAAAGAGAAATAAAAAGGGCATTTCTCATGAGCACTAACACATCTAGTAGTAATTAACTTCCAAAAAAAGATTGTGTCAAATTCCTAGGGCCCTATGATTTTAGACCCTTAATATTGAGGGATGGTCTGGCAAGGAGTATAATTAGGGGAGGGTCATATACTTCCTTGTTCATCATTTCACTTGGAATTTGCTACTTTTTTTGGTTTTGTTTTAGATTTTGTTTTTTTGCAACAGAGTCTGAATCACTTGCCCAGGCTGATTGGTATGCAGTAATGTGATCATAGCTCACTCACTATAGCCTCAAACTCCTGGGATCAAATGATCCTCCCACTTTAGCCACCTTAGTAGCTGGGACTACGATGCACGCCACCATGGCTAACTAAGTTTTTAAATTTTTTTGTAGAGACAGGGTCTCACTATGCTACTCAGGCTTGTCTTGAACCCCTGGTCTCAAGCAGTCCTCCCTGCTCAACCTCCCAAAATGCTGGGAATACATGTGGGAGCTACCATACCTAGCCCAAGATTTGTTACTTGCTAAAGAGGTTAGAATGCATAGGATATGTACATCCAACTTTTTAAAATCTGAAAACCACAATTAGCTCAGTCACTCCTGCATCATTGACTGTGATTACACAAAAATGAGAAAAAAATTAAAAGTTTTGAGTCTGACATTAAACATTCAAAATAAGGAAATAGAGATTCAGACCTCATATCAATGTCTCAGAGCTTTCATTTAAATATCTTCTCTTACTCCGTTCTTCAACATTATTGGATTTTACTTCCTTTTACATTTATTCAGTGGAAAACTGGAGCAAAAGAAACAGAAGTCAGACAGTCACCCCTATTTATGAATTGATGACTGGAATCAGAACATCGTCCTCAACGATCTAAGGAACTCTAAAGAAGTCCCAGGTTCTTAGGGGAAAACAATCTGTTCTCTAAAGGAGAGTGAGGATAGATTAAACAAACAGCAATTCTTACACCTTACTCTCATCTTTCTATAAAGTGGGATAAGATATTCCATAAGGCAAGGACTGAGAGGGTCCAGGAAGGGGAGGAGTAGCAGCAGATCTAAACCTTGGGAGTACAACAGACAAATTGTGAGTCAAGGGTGAGTGTTAGTCTGCTGATCAACTCTCTTCTAATTCCAGAAATGACACTAGCACCAGAGTCTTGGCTCTTTATTTTATTTTATTTTTTTTGAGTTGGAGTCTCACTCTGTCACCAGAGAATCACTTGCCCAGGCTGATTGGTATGCAGTGATGTGATCATAGCTCACTCACTATTGCCTCAAACTCCTGGGATCAAATGATCCTCCCACTTTAGCCACCTTAGTAGCTGGGACTACGCAGTGGCCGCTCCCGGCCACCGCAGCCTCGACCTGCTGGGTTCCGGCGATCCTTCCGCCTCAGCCTTCCAAGTAGCTGGAACTACAGGCGTGCGCTACCACGCCCAGTTAATTTTTGATTTATTGTAGAGATGAGGTCTTGCCAAGTTGTCCTGGTAGGTCTCGAACCCATGGGCTCAGGCAATCCACTCACCTTGGCCTCCCAAAGCGCTGAGATTACAGGCTGAGCCACTGAGCCCGGCATAGTCTTGGCTCTTTAAATGAATGGGTATTTATGAAGAGTCACAGACTTCCAGAATATATGTGTAAGCATTTTTACTAACTCTCATAGTTCCAGGATAAGGGAAATTTCTCTAATTAAAGAAGTTCAGTTGGTTACAGTTTCTCACCACTCCAGACAGGTTTTATGCCAGGGAGTGGGTGGAACTTTCCAACAGTTGAAATATTATCAGGGAAAGTGAACCCTTTCTTGTCCAGTCAGAGGAGGGACAGCAAGTCCATCAGCTGACCAGTGGGTAGATGGGCAGTGGAGTAGACTGGCTTTGTGTTCTATTGAGGGCTGATTTGTAGAGATCATCCCTGGCCATCTTCTCTCATAAGGCCAGTATATGTAGCCCTGAACCTTATCTAAGTGACTCCAACTTGTCAGTGGCTGGACTGTCCAGCTGAAAGCAATCTCCCAATTTCTTTAAAACTTGTACCTAAATAACAGTCACACACATATTTCAAATACAGCATTTGGGCTTAAATTCAAACTCCTGCAATATGATATGGCTGCATCAGCCTGCAAGGCCTATATTTTCAACTACTTTAGAGGGAAGTCTGTTGACCAAAGAAAGAAATTTCATTACAAAACATCAGTTTCTTGGGACCTGACGGACAGGATGGAGAGCTGAGTAGGTTTTCTTGATGGAAGCAAAGAGTACTATCCAGTGATGTGTTAAGAAATAAGAAAGAGAAAAAGAGGGACTAATTGACAGAGGACATTGCCATCCTTAGTTTTGAATTTTAAGCAGATATTAGAAGAAATCTGAAGCTATTGTTCTGGGAAGGGATCAAATAGTGACACTTGATAAAGGTAATTTTTGCTGCTGTTTAGAGAAATCCACAAGGAAATGTAACAAAGGAGGCTGCTTATACAGATATTAAGTTTTTAGGATAGAGGGAAGACAGTTGATACTCTACCCATTTTACAGATGGTACAATGGCTATGACTCAAAGTGTCCTCCAACTTTCATGTGTTAGAAATTCAGTGCAACAGTGTTGAGAGGCAGAATCTTCAAGAGGTGATTAGGTCATGAGGGTTCTGCCTCATGACTGGAGTAATGCCAATATTACCAGAGTGGGTTAGTTGTTGCAGGAATGGGTGCCTGATTAAAAAACTATTAGTCCAGCCCCCTTTCTTGCCCTCCTGCCTTTTGCCATGGCTGATATAGCCAGAAGGTCCTTACCAGATGCAGGCATCTTGATCTTGGACTTCTCGCCTCCTGAACTGTAAGAAGAAAAAAAAAAATTTACCCAGCTTCAGGAATTCTGTTATAGCAGCACACAACAAACTGAGATAGAAAACCAAAGCTCAGAGAGGTTAACTATATTTTCTGAGGTTTAATGGATAATTAGGATGAATCTCAAGCTATTTCTGACTGCAAAACCCATGCTTTTATCCTGAAGAAAATAAGGTAAATATGAAAAATATAATGGATGAACCAATTGTAGAAACCTAACAGTGGATTCAAGAATAAGGGGAACAAGTTTACTAAAAAATACTGGAAGTTAGTGATTCCATACACAGCACTGGAAGCATTTCTATATGGGTCTCCACTTTTATTGCTGGATGTTGACTTGGTTTACTTCAAGAAGCTTTAATGCATCAAGAGTATTTCTCAAAGTTAAATAATGTATAGGCCAGGCGTGGAGGCTCAGCCTGTAATCCCAGCACTTTGGGTGGCTGAGGCAGGAGGATTGCCTGTGCCTGGGTGTTTGAAACCATTCTGGGCAACTTGGTGAGAACTCATCTCTACAATAAATCATAAAATAAACCAGGCATGGTAGTGCGTGTCTGTAGTTCCAGCTACTTGGAAGTCTGATGTGGAAGAATCACCTGAGCCCAGCAGGTCAAGGCTGCAGTGGCCATGAGCATACCACTGCACTCAAGCCTGGACAACAGAATGAGACTCCAACTAAAAAAAAAAAAAAGAGTATAGATCCCTTACTTGTAGTCTATTTATTCTCAAATTTTGATTGTGAAACTTTTCAAGCATATAAAAATATAGTCCATATTACCCAGATTCAACAATTCTCAACATTTTGTCAATATTATTTCCTCTATTTTCTCAACTTTTATTATTATTATGATGATGTTTTTGTTTATTTATAGATATGGGTGTATAAGTGTAGTTTTGGTACGTGCATACAGTGTGAGGTGGTGAAGTCTGGGCTTTTAGTGTACCTATCAACAAATGGCGTACACTGCACTCAATAGGTAATTTTTCCACCCTTCTACCTTTTGGAGCCTCCAATGTCTATTATTCTACTCCATATGTCCATGTGTACTAATTTCAGCTTTACATTGTTTCTAGTAGGAATTTTAAAAAAAATCTTGGACACTATTATTTCATCTGTGAAAATTTCACTATGTATTTTCAAAAATAGGAGCTTTATGGATAGATAATAGCTATGATAATATCATCCTTAATAAAATTAATAGTAACATTTTAGTATTATCTAGTATCCAGTCTGTATTTAAATTTTCTTTATTTCTTCAAAATGTCTTATACTTTGTTCAAATTAGACTCCAAACAATGTCTATAAATTACATTAGGTGGTTTTGTCTCTTAGTCTTAGTTATTTCATGTCATTTCCTCCCATGCCTCCCTTACCTTATAAGAGGCATGGGAATTGTTGGAGACACCAAGTCATTTGCTCCCTAGCACTTCCTGCATTCTGCATTTGCCTGATTGCATCTTTATGGTGTTATGTTCCTGATATTGACATTGTTCCAAATTCATTACTTTAACTATAAACTGGTGGTAAGATTTAGAGGCTTAATCAAATTCAGGTTCAATGGATTTTGAAGAAAATGTTCTTTTCCCTGTTACTTCTCATTGTGAATCACATAGCATTGGTTGTCCTACTCGTTCTTTGTGTTGTGGCTTATGTATGTTAGACTGATCCTTCCCGTATAAGTATTCCCATCAACATTTTGCTTAATGATTATCAGGCATTTGTATTCACTGCCTAGGTTAATTATTCCATTAAGAGTTACAAAACGGCAATTTTATAATATGATTATTTCTTTGACTTAGCTGGAATGCTTCTGTAAACAATTTTCCTATACCAACTCTTCATTATTCTGAAATACAGTTTTTACAGGTAGGGAAAGATACAAACTTTTTCTAGTCTCATACAAATGTGTGTATGTGTATGATGTATTTAAGTCAGGTATAATCATTATACTTTTTTATGCTCAAATTGACTCATTTAAGGCCAGTGAGAGACCTTTAAATTGGTTCCTGTGTTCATTCAACATAACTGCATAAGCCTTTGATAAATGTCTAGCTTTTTGTCACAATAGACATCAGAGGCTCACCTTGTGCATTTCCTGTTCCCCTTGGAATCTCCCATTTTCCCATATATTTCTTGTCCCTTTATTGAGAAATGGTGCTTGAAGACCACAACGTGAAAGAGAAAAAACTTTTGTGTTCACACTAATATTATAATTCAAATGGAACACTAGAATTTTTTTTCTGAAGTTTTATATTTTATACTTTTACTTTTTCCCTTCCACTAAAAATCTTGGCTCCTAGGAATAACAAAATAACTACTTATTTGCTTTATGTTACAATGTACCTATAATAGCTATAGGTACATTGATAATAACAGCATTAACATTAATACTGTTGGGTTATTTTTGTTCTTATATTCCAGGGCAACCCCCTTGTGTCCCCTTCCACTTTTGGAGCTTTTCTGTGTTCGCAATAAATCCTGCTATATATATATATATCTCAAGTATTTCTTGGTGTGGCTATACCACTATCTTGATGTATGGTTCAATTCACATATATCTATTTATTTTAATTTTAAGAAATGCTTTTCCTCTTTTTGATTTACTTTTAATTAGGCAATATATTTCCACTTATATGGTTCCAAATTCAAAAACATTTAACCACACAAAACTAAAACTATGTGAACTCCAAAGTTTTCAGCCCTATCCCCTCCATATTGTCTTTTTCCTCCCCATAGGAACAAATTTTTATCAACTTTTGGTTTATCCTTTCGTTATTTCTTCTTGAAAATGTAAGTAAAATTATATATTTACATTAATAGTCCCCTCACCTTTCTTGAAAAAAAAGGTGGGGCTGTACCTTTCTTTTTTAAAAGCTTAACAATATACCATGGAGATCACTCCTCATTCACATGTAGAGATCTGGCTCCTTCCTCTTTACAATTGCATAGTATATTCAGGGGACCATAGTACATTCAGTGAGTTCCCAGTCATGAACATTTGGGTTCTTTTTTGTCTTTGCTGTTATGAATAGTGCCACAATAAATACCTTTGTGCATAGTCATTTCATATTTTGCTTGTTTATCTTTGGGGTAGATTCCAAAAAGGAGATTTTGGATAGGTCCCAAAGATTAAAGGCACAAGAAAATTCCCTCCATACAGGACTGTACCATTTGGCATTGTCCTCAGTAGTGTAAGAGAATGCTTGTTCCTCCTAGACTCACCATAGAGGATGGTCTCACGCTTTGGAATTCCCCCCTTTTAAAGGGGGAAAATTATTATGGACTCCTAGTGTTGACTTTAATGATTTTTATTATTACATAACTTAAATGTGAGAAACATAAAACCATATGAAAATTTTTTATGCTTTCAGTATTTATGAAACTATAAAACAAAATTAAATATACATATTAAGTGTAAACACGTTACAAACCTAACATAATTTGCATTAACAAAATTAACCTAATATAATGCATGATGTTATTTTTCTGAAACGAAATGGCCCTTTAAGGGGGTGAACATGGTATTGATTCTTGTAATGCATTTTTTTTTTACATTGTGTATGTGTATGCCATTATGTGCCAGGTGTATTGGTCAAGACCATTTTGGTCACAGGAACAGAAACCCAATTAAATCTGACTTAAGCAAGACAACAGGAACAACTTCAAAAAACACCTCATCAACAAGGGTACTGCATAAAGAATATCTGTATACCTAACCCTGAATTGTACCCCACATCTTTAAAATTAAAAATTAAAAAATCAAGAAAAAAGAAACAATAACTTTTGGGACTATTTTGGATCACAACACATAACTGGGGAGGTGAAACCATTATTTAAGATATAGGTGAATCCAGGGGTTACAATTATTTCATTTGAACTCTCTACTTCTCTGGCTCTGTCCCTGATTTCTTGCATGATGACTTCATTCAGACATACATTCTCTCCTTTTATCCATCTAATAGCAAAGATAGTCCACCAGCAGCTCCAAGTCAATATCATCTTTATAGATCAATGTCATTTCAGAAAAAATACGTGTTCTTGGTTTGCTTCCAGTGTCCATAATTTCTCACCAGAAAGGATTCTGATAGGCCTGTTTGGATCACATGTCCTCCTTTGACCCAATCACCGAATCCTCTTATGAGCCAGCCTGGATCATATGCCCAACATAATGGAAAGGCAGGTAGCTCTCCTGATTTTCAGCCCTACCAATAATCCCAAAAGAAAGGTCTACAAGACAGATAAAGACTTACAGGAATTCATGCCATTGTGAAAGGACTTAATTTTCCACTACTTTTCTCTACTGGAACTATTGAAAAAGTTTGCATGTAGTGTGACATTAAGTGACTTGTCCTTCACATGATATAAATTGCTCATTTACACATTAAGTCTACATTTTTTTAGTCAGACTATAACACTGAAAGTAGAATTACTTGAAAGAACCATAATCACTCAAATGACATGATAGTTCTCAGTTCTAAAGGGTTATTCAGAAGACACTTATGTGATTTTAATTTAAACTGTCATAACAATGAAAACCCAAGATTTAACTCAGAAAAAAGATTCAGAACCACCCCTTCCCCCAGTTTGTGCGGATGCCATTTGAGGATTAACCCTTTAAAGCATGGATAAAAATGAAATACTTTCATTAATATATTTATCTAATGATTTGAGTATTTTTAATGTGTTGCTAAATTGCATATTAAGTTGATATCTTGTTTGGTATTTAATCTAAGATTTATAAATGCAAATATAAAATAAAAACGAATGTAAATATACATCTGTAGAGTAAGTGCAATATTTGTGCTATCAAGAGCTTTATCTTGAGTTTACTTTAAACCTTTTCTTTTCCTTTTTTTTTCTTTTTCTTTTTTTTTTTTTTTGTGGGGATGAGGTCTTGCTATGTTGCCCGGGCTGGTCTCGAGCTCCTGGACTCAAGCAACCTTCCTGCCTCAGCCTCTAGGATTATAACACTAAAGTAGGCCTGACCTTCTTTAGACTCTTCAGTAGAATTTTCTGAACTTTCTTCTCTGTGTGGTGAAAAACCTAAAGTCTCTCTGATTATCTCTTAGAATTCCTAGGACTGAGGGGTTCTATTTTCTGCACCTTACTTCTACTTCCTTTATGCTGCAATGTGAAATTAGTTGGGGGTGAAGATTAAAGACTAGAGAAATCTACTTAATTGCCTGGAAAGCTCAAACCCCAGGCATAAAGAAACTTGGAGAGATTCTTAACTATTTTGAAAGTGTATAACTAAACTTTATGTGGGCATCTAGAAAAAAAACTATCTTTTTTAAAAATGATCACTTTTAAAATGTTAATTGTACCTACATATCTTAGTTTGTTCATTCTGCTGTACAAAATACAAAAAACTAGGTGACTTATAAACAACAGAAATGTGTTTATCACAGTTCTGGAGGCTTAAAAGGCCAAGATCAAGGTACCGGCAGAATCAGCATCATGTGAGGGCCCATCTCCTGGTTTTTAGATGGGGCCTTCTTCTTGCTGTGTCCCTATATGGTAGAAGCAGCAATGAGTTTCCTTGGGCTTATTCTCTCATGACCTAATCATCTCTAAAAAGGCCCTACCCTCTAATACCATAACATTGGTGATTAGGTTTCAAAACATACATTTTGGGAGAACACAAACATTCAAACCATAATAGCACTTTAGAGTGCAATGGATAGAGATGGAAAAAAAATGTTATTTGCTTTTCTCAGATAAAGAAGTCAGAGGATAGAAATAGGAACACTTCGCAAATTCAGGAAGTGCTTCTTATGTACTTGACGTTAGTCTGCCTCTACTGGACAAGTTTTCTTCGTATATACAGAAGGATTGGTGGACTATCATCTCTGCAAATCATTGGCAACTTTACTGGTTTCTAAAGATGTGATCTTTAGTGCTAAAGGAATAAGAGAATGGATTTATAAGGGGGATAATTTAAGGTAAAAGAGAAAATTTGTCTCCCAATGAATTTTGACTTTAAGCCAAGATACTTTCCACCCATAGGAACAGATATGGTGAAATGGTAAACGATGGAAAACCAGCTATGTAACTGGTATAAATACATGAGAAACTTTGCTTTAAAGTACCAAATTTCCTCTACCTAATGCTAGAGGGGGATCTTAGAGAAATTAGGGCATTGTTATAAGTGAACTGAAGCCAGTCTTTATAAAAGTTTACTTAAAAAACCCTACATAGTTGCTTTATAAAGGAACTGTGACTTTGAGGACAGCTTTTATATTTAGAAAAATATTTAAATGGGAGAAATTGTTACCAACAGCATGTAAACCATGCTGAAATGACTGTGAAAAGACTGAAGTGACTGAACTTGAGAGTATGAAGATATCAAGATACTGCTTTGCAATGAGTCCCATGTAGATGAAAAGTGTAAGTCACCAAATCCTGGGGTAGTGTTGACTTTGTGAAAGACTCACTTTCACATACATGGCTGTACTTTTTCAATGGGCCAAAAGTTTTATGGGTGAATTTTATTAATGGTAGTGGTACTTAGGTGCACAAATCCTTCTCTGTGTCATTGGGAGATGGGAACTCTTAGTATGCAAAGTCTCTGTTGAAATCAAAGGTAATTTGCATAAGATCCACATTGGTTGCTTAATGCATAGTGTAGCTGGCACCCAGTGCATGCTAAATGCAACCTAAAACTCCCAAACACAAAATAGCTTTGTGCATTAATGTTGCTTAGGAAAGTACTAGCTATTAAATATTTTCACTACTATTCAATATCTTGATATTTCATCTTAAGCAAGATTTTTAAAAATTACTTATCATCACATTGCAGTTGAAATGTAAATTGTTAAAGCAATATTTCAAAAGGAAGCAAAGTAATGCAACCAAAATTTATAAATGCTTTCATTTAAAATAGTTTACATCATATGAGTTAATTCAACTCTCTCATACCAGTAAAATAATTATTTCATCAAGTGGAATTGAATCCTAGTTTCTCAGTTTGTACAAAAAAGAAAATTCAGGAGCAGAATCAGAAATTAAATCGAAGTTTAAGCAATGTGCTTTTCGTGAAAAATAATAATAATAACATATGGTTGATGTTTTCAAAGCTTGGTTTTAATTTAAAATTTATTTTTATTTTAAAGCTTCAACAGTGTTTTCCAGCAGGTGTCACTGTAGGCAAATATAAAATAATAAATACATAGTTTGTACATCTTGCTGCCAGTGGTTCCTTGAGGAAAGACCAAGTTTATATTCAGATTTCTCAATTATTATTTTCTTTACAGTGTTGTCGTCATTGTTGTTAATGTTAGTCTCCTAGCATTATTTCTATAATAATGCCTACTGAGGCATTCACAATGTAGTAACCCTACTCAGCTGAATGAACAGAGGCAATAGTGTGCACTGTCACGTTCTACCCAATTTATGGGTAGAACCTTTATATATAGAAGAAAATCCTGGCATCTTGAAAAACCTATCTAATTAAAGCATAATGTTTTAATTCTGAAGCCTCTAGGGTATTTTTCTCTAATAATTAGAATTAGTAACTTCTGATTTTTATGGTTTCTGTATATGTTTTTTGTTATAAAAACGGAAGTTTCGTTAGGAAGGAAAAACTTTTAAAGTGTTCAACAGAATATTTATCATTAGTCTGGGATAAGTATGTCAAAAAGAAAAACAGTAATAATCTTATTGGTTACCTTGAAATGATGCTTCAATAATTGGGTCAGAATTGAATTCATATTAGTCAGCCTGCAAAGAGCATCTCAATAGCCCCCAGATAAAGCATTTCTGAACATAATTTTCTCAAGGAAATCCAGAGAATCCATTATTTCTCTTTGCCCCCTTCTTTTTAGTATGCCCAGCATGCAGATAGGGAAGCAGAATGATAAGGCAATGGCGGGAGAATTTTTCAGGAGTTATTTGGCTGATTTCAAAGTTTTCCTATTTTGTGGTAGTTGTGAGCATCTTGGCATAGTTTTCATAGCTTCTAAAGCAGCATTTTGTCTGCATCTACAGACTAGACTTGGCTGTTGACAATTTGACGTGTGCTGATAGATTTTAAAGAAAAATGCACACAACAGAAAGTGGTTTTAAGTTCTCTCTTCATCCCCTGCCCAATAAAAGATGCCCACATTATTGAAGAAAAACACATTTCATCCACTTTAATCTTAGAAGAAAGTTGTATTCCATGCATCCAAGCAGGTAAGCAAAAAATATTACTTTCTTCATTTTATAATCATCTCACAAACTCTCAGGGAAATTGCTGGTTCCTGTGACTACAGTTCTGAATCCCAAAATAGGATCCCATCTCCTGACTCACTTCTTTCTCCTAGAACACATTGCTTAAAATAGGGTTGTTTTTCGGAATCTGAAAACATGTTTTCCTTTTAATAATGTTGCCAGCGTTTACTGAGCCCTGACTCTGTATCTGGGCTATGCTAAGCACTTTATATGTGTTTTTCTCTACTCGTTTTCTCCTCACTCTTTTTTCCTAGGAGATGAGTACTATCATCCCCTTTATATTGACACAGGATCAGGTTCAAAGACCTCAACTTGCATGGGATACTGCAGCCAGGAAGGACAGAGAAGGGGCCTGGATTTGGGTCTTTCCAAATATAAAAAATGTTGTTCTTAGCCAGTATGCTCCCACAGCAAAAACAGCATATTGATTCAAGAGAATAACAAAACGATCACTGAGAAGTCACACAAAGAAAGAACAATGCACTTTTCCTGTGTTTTGTAAGCTTCAGTTTAGAAGCAACTTCATCTTGTCCAAGGTGTTCACCTCTGGTCCTGTAGAATACCAGCTGTGTTCAGAATAATGCCTACAATTTCTAATAACATTTCCCTGATTTAGCTTATTAAGCAGAGTCATATGTCTACAGATTTAAGGCAAGATTCTTAACAAAATCAAAGACTTTTCTGAGAAAACAGAATAGCTAGGGACTCTGAGCATTATGAAATCTCACAGGCTATCACATTTTAGAAAGTGTAGTTAAAACAGCAAAAGAGCCTCAAAGAACTAAGAACGCCTCACAGTTCCATCTGCAACATGTTAGATCACCTACACCTGGGTCAAAAGAAGGCATTTGAACTGTAACTTCAGCAACTGTAATGAAGTTAAGAGTAGTCAGTGGATTTGAAGTCAGAGAATCTTGGATTGAAATTTTTACTCTGTCACTTTCCTGAACCTCGGTTTTTCTCATCTCTAAAATGGTGATAATAATATAAAAATGTATCAGTGGTTATTATGTACTAAACACTGTTCTAAGTGCTTTACAGGCATATCTCACTTTATATAGCAGCTTTTTGTGCAATGCCTGGAACATAATAGAAAGCCATTTTTTTTTCTTTTTGTCTTATTTTTAAAACTGGGAAGGGGGAGTCTAACAAACTCTAAGGGAAACTATAAATCTGTCTTAAGAAAATTAGGAGTCTATTTTAAGGAATCACTGGATATTTAGATTTTATTTCCTCATTTTTCTATTAGTTCATTAATTCTTACTTAATTGGCCTGCTTCTGAGTTCCATAATGACCTGTTTACTACTTTTTCCTGGAGTCTGTTTTCCCATTCACTGTTTTTTTTCTCCATAATGCCACTGTTCTTCGAAGACTGTATAGCCTCTCTTCTGTGGCCCAAACCCCTGGAGGGTGGGGCTTGCTACCTTTAGGTGCTATCTGGACCTAGCATTCCTACATCAAGGTCGAGTTTGTGCTTCTGGTGGGAATAAAGTTATGTTCAAGCACGCGTGTGTACACACATTCACACACAAAGTTCACAAGTTGAAAATGTTATTTACAAGTTATAGTCAAATCAGAAAATGAATGATAAAGTTTATATAAAATATCAAACCTCTAAAAACATAATGATTTATGGTGTTAAGGTAATTTATACTAATTGCAGAAAACTGGGAAAATATTGAAAGTATTTGGAGAGAAATCATAATCACAGCCAGCTGAAATAACTGTAGTTAACATTGTATTTTTTCTAAATATATTATTTAACTTAGCTAATCCATATGATTTTGTATCCTTTTAAAATATGCTTTTTTCTTACATTAAAAAGCTGCTATAGATTTACATTTAAAAGATTTGAAGTTTCTTGTAATTTGTAATGATAAGACATAGCACACTTACTTGGCAATGCAGAAGCCACTGCTGAAAGTGATTTCTTTCAGGTGTTTCCAGCAGCATTTGAATACAACAACCATCCAGCTGTCCTTCCCAGATCATATTAGACATATCAAGAGGTTCTTGCAGCACCACTGAAGGATGTTGAGGGCTGGGCAAAACTGGAGGCAGCGTGGATCAAAAAGAGGCAGTGTGCTGGACAGAGGGCAGTATTCCTACCATTCGTGTTTTGCAGGCTGTGGTTAGGAGTGCATAATGTAGTTATAGACTTCCTGCTGGAGAACAAAAAGTGTGAAGCAACAAAGCTGAGCTTTATTGAAACTTAAGTAGATACAATGATCTCAAACTCAATAGAAGAGCTAAGGTAGTAAACATATTTTCTCTCTAAGTATTAGGAGGTTTTTAAAGGCAATAGATGTCAAGACTTCTCTGAGGCCTTGAAACACTTGGACAAAAACAACAGAAAGATGTGGACATTTCTGGACCTGTGGTTATTTGGTGTTGGAGCCCAGAGTGTGAGATGTTTAAAACCTTTACCTCAAAGTAAAATGAGAAACTGGAATTAGATTCAAATGGATTAATAATTATTTTATTTTTTTAATTTTTAATTTTAAAGATGTGAGGTACAATTCAGGGTATAAAAATATTCATTATGCAAGTACATTCATTGATGAGGTGTGCTCCCCAGATTAATAATTATTGAAGTTTAATGATAAAAAAAATACTGAATTTAAATTTCTTTCAACTTTTTTCCTGAGTTACATATGTCTCCTTCTGTTTTGTGTGCCCTTCAGTCATCTTTCCATGCAACACCCACACAAAAAATCAAATCCTAAATGGCTTCCTGAATGTGGCTGCTAAGACCCTTCACTCATCATCCTCAGCCCCAGTGATCTCTCTGAATCTCTGCTCAGCTGCTCCAACCCCAACTCTACCCCCCCACATCTTGTTCTCCTGACTGATATCAGTCCTCAACTTGGTCAAACGCCAGCATAAGTACCAAAGAGCATAGATGCACAATGTTCATGGAAAAGAGAACAAGTTGTCCTAGATCTCCAGGTACCTAAATTGATCTATGGCCAGGGAATTACTGATAATAATTTATCCAAACACATATACAAGCATACACACACACACACACATACACACACACACACACACACACACACTCACTCACACAGTATTATTTACAGAAGCACAAAGACATTTGATCTTTAGGATGACTTGAAACAATAATTAGATGAGTGTGTCTGTGAGGTTGGAAGCAGGATTTGTGATTTAGTATAGGTGTCTGAGGTTAAATCAGGAGCAAATTTACATAATATTAACATGAGTAGAGCATATGTTGGTAAGGAAGAAAAAGCCATCACAGAGTCTGTAGAGACATTTGCTGCAAGTTTAACGTGAATCTAGGTAAGCGTGACTCCTCTGAGAAAAATATCTGAGAGAATATCTTGTTTATCCGTTTATTCCCTTCATTCATGTATCTTCCTTCATATTAAAAAAAAAGCAGCTTTTGACATTCCCAAAAGAAACAACTTTAAGCATAAATTATTTTCCTAAAGAAAAAAATTGGAAAAAGTTGTCATTGGGAAGTCCTAATTAACCATTCTGAGAGCCCTGTGCTTTAAAGTAGGTCCATCTATTTATCCTTCATTCATCCACTCATTCCTTATTCACCCAACATTTATTAAATATCAGCTAAATTCCAGGTGTTCTGCTAGGGACTGGGCATTCCACAACAAATATTTCTTTCCATTGCTGGGAGATGAACTTAAGCTCTGAAATAGTCTCAAGTTATAGAACGGCCATTGAATTGAGGATCAGAAGGCCTGAGTTTGTTTCTCACCTTTATTCATTTTGCTTTTTCTTTTCTACCCTGAACCCTGAGAAGAAGGCCAAAATAGGAAACCCTTCCTTTCATTCTTCCATATGCCTTTCCTCACCTTATCTGTGAAAAAAAAAAAGGAAAAAAACAGATCTCTAATACTTGAGAGGTTTCTGCTAGGCTCTAAGTACAGTGCCCAACATACAAGTGCCTTTCAGTAACATTTTGTTAAATACATGGATGAATAAATAAACTGCTGTATCCTGAGGCCTTCAGAAGTCTAAACTTTGGAATATGATAATAATATTTTTTCTGTAAAATCGAAGTACAGCCAGTTGAAATAACCTTTTCAGACGGAGCAGAGGATATATGTCAAGTTGAAAAGAACTTCTATAATGACCTTTTCTCCCCAACTCAGATCACTCAATTATTTCTTGCTAAGAGTCACCCAGGACCACCTCTGGGTGCCTTCTCCTTAACTCATTTCGTCGCCTGCCACTTGTCACACTTCATCTGAACCTTCAGTCCTCAGCTAGTTTTGTCTCAGTCCTGAGCTCAAGAACATTCTCCCTCCTCTTGGGCTTTCTCTTACACTCCTCCTTCCCCGTTCATCACTGGCTAAGAAACTCACACACACTGCAGCTCTCTGCACAGCAGATTTCAGATTGGGGCCTCCTCAAAATCAGGAATAATGACATGATGTGGGTTCATCAAGGGACTACTGTACTTCGCAGTATAGGCTGACTCCTTGCTATGGACATTTACTCATATCTGAATTTACCCACCCTTTCTCAGCAGGCTGTGTTTGTAGGAAACAATCTATAAAGCACATCCCTGCTGAGGTCCAACTGATTGATAATGACTTAACCTTCCCCAGGGAAATTAACCTTTTAAAATGGACTCATAGAGAAACAATGCACACTTTGGTAGAATTTTGGGTTCCATGGCAGGCTGGTGGGGGAGATCTGTTTAACCTGTGGTTTTTTCCTGGTGATGGTTTTGATCAAGAACAAGCAAAAAAGACTGCTTACATCTGGGCCTGCAGAATGTTGACTCCATTCACCACATTTGTATAGAGGTCCTACTATGTATCAATACTGTATTGGGTTTATAACCTTTATAAAGAATAGGAAAATCAGCCCTACCTCAAAGAGCTCAGAGTTTAGTAAGTATGCAGGTGCACAAATTGATTCATATGACACAGCATGTTAAATGGAGTGATAGAGATTTGCACAGAGCATTGAAAGAGCATCTGAGCTATGGGCAGGGGCATGGGGTTAGATAGACAAAACAGCAGGTAAGGTCCTAAAACTACCCATGGTGGGACCAGCATGCTTAAGACATGCCAGGTGATTGAAACAGAGTACAATCAGAAAAACAGTCCCCGGCAGAGTATGGTGGCTCCTCTGTAATGAACAGCATTCAAGAGGCCTGAGGCACAGGATTTGCTTGAGCCCAGGCGTTTGAGACCAAACTGAGAAATATACTGAGACCTCATCTCTACAAAAAGTTAAAAAAAAAATTAGCCAGGCACGGTGGGTTGTCCCTGTAGTCCCAGCTACTTGGGAGGCTGATGTGAGAGGATTATCTGAGCCTAGGATGTTGAGGCTGGAGTGAGTCACGATTGTGCCACTGCACTCCAGTCTGGGCAACAGAGTAATACTATAACTCAGAGAGAGAGAGAGAGAGAGAGAGAGAGAGAGAGCAAGAGCACACGCAAGAGAGAGAAAATTTGATATGGGAATGTAATTACAAAGGTGTTGAAAGAGCTGAAAGACCAAACAGGACAGCAAGGCAACCCAGAAATTAGCAACAGTAGGATGATGCTAATACCCTTAAAGCTAAGGGTAGATCTAGTGTCTCAAAGCCCAGAAGTCAGGACTACCTTGTGGGAGCAGGAACCACCAAGGACACATAGCTATAGCCAAAGGCACTGGCTGGAAGCAGAGAGATGGAAATTCTCTAGTCTGCTTTCTTTTTGTTCTTGAATTGCTGTTCACTGTCTTCCATTGGCCAAAGTAGCTATAGGTCATTTAACATTAGCATTGGGGAATTGCGTTTGCAGTGGTCAGCCCCCAGTGACACTGAGTAGAGCAGAGGATATGTGGGGATAGATCTGAAGACCAGCACAGTCATCTCGGTTGTCCTTTAGCACCTACTAATTTACAGAGGACGGCCATCATTCACTCAAGATTGTCCTAATTCTCTTTAGTAGAGCCAAGTCTGGAACTTGAGCAGAGCAGAAAGTAATAATTCAAGAAGAATTTTGGGAGGCACTGTTATGTTCCAAGCCACATGCTCGGCTTTGTACATATATGTCACTTAATTCTTCCAACATCCCTATACAGTGGCTTTGATTTAACATTCAAAGAGAAAAAGAAAACCAGTGTTGTCTTTGAGTTATAAAAGATGTATAGGAAAATCTTTAGGTGATGGCTTAAGTATCTTGTGGAGTTGTTTAGTATCAATTCCAACTTCACTCTAATGGAATAGGCCTAAGGGATGCTACCTAGGTAGGTTCCAGTGTGTGACTGAGAATCTTTGGGGCCTGCACATGCACACTTATACCTTCTTACTCTAGACTTAGAGCTGTGCTCTTTCTTCCACAGCTGTATTCTGCTGCTTTTCATGTGTATGTCATTGCTAATGTAGTAGGAGAAAATACGTATTTGTTTATAATCATGACTAAATTCAGTGTAGCTTTTTGTAATTTTTGCACATTCTCAAATAATGGATAAAAATATCTACCTGCTGTCATGTAATGATCTGAGAAATTTTAAGAGTTGAAAACTGACTCCTCAGGCTTAGAAAGCTTGGAAACCATGCCATAAACTATTACTTTGGGGAAGTGAGGTATTCCAAGAAGAGTTAGCCCAATTAGTGACCACTCGCATTTGTTGAGTGTTCTGGTGCTTAACATGTGTTAAATCACTAGTTCTCATATCAACCCTATTATTGTTAATATTCCCATCTTATAGGTGAGGAAACAGGCACATAAAGATTAACCATGACCTAAGTTCTCTGAACTGGTAAGGGGTAGAGCCAGGATCTGAACTCAGTCAATCTGCTTCTGAGGTTCACATTTTTAGCTACTTCTTATTCCCCTTCCAGATTTTTTTTCCCTGCCCTATATATTAGATCACATCAAGCTAAAATTAAACAAAAGGGTATAAGGAAGATCATAGACTCATTAAACCCATTGACAGTAAATAATTAATACATATTTTTTAGGACTGTTACTTATTGTATTTAAAGATGCCATTTTAATTTCGGCATTCTTTATAGATAATGATAAAATGTACATATATATTTCTTCTCATTTTCAAACTCACAATAATTATGTAATTTCCTTCGCTTAAGGTAGAGCAAACTGTTAATAAATTGAGTGGTTAGTACTTAAAGACTGTTAAAAACCACTTCAAATAACATGACAAGCTCATCTTTACAGTAATACAAGGTTGTTAATTAACCGAACTACCCAAATAAAGAGATTACAGTTAAAATGGTTTTGAGTGGGAGGTGATAATGATGTGCTGCCTGTTTTACAACATGCTCTGCCATGCACTTCAACTCCCATTTTTTAAAATAAAAATTTCCAACTCTAGTTAAAAGCTCCTTTTCTCATGAGCGAAATTCCTTGGAAAAATAGAGGTCTTGCTAATTAAACGGTTCTATAAACAATGGATCTTGTATCAATGGAAAAATATGTAAGAATGAAATGACCAAGGAAGGGAATTTTTCTTTACTCTGGAAATAGAAAAGGAAAATGCCATTCTTGTTGAAGCTTTAGGAAATGCCGGTTTTGGAAAACTTAAAAATACCATAATGGTTGAATTTTTAAAAAATATTTTTTATTTGAAAAAATATGCCACTTTCATGTTTCAGTAGTGGCTACCCTTGAATAATCATAAGCACAGTTAAATATATCTCTAGACTTAGTGTTGTTGCTTGTTTTCAGTGTAGAACCTATGGTCATTTTTCTGGGCCGGGGGAGATCATGGTCTTTGTTTCCACATTTCTAATGGCAATGTCTCTCATTGGGGCTGTGTCTTGAACAGGCACATAACATTCATTTCATTCCATAGCCAAATGGCATTTGTTCAACAAACATTTCTTGAGTATTTCCAATGTTCCAGTCCTGGGGCAACATTTGGGGATACCTTCATGAGTAATAAATAGGCCCTGACCTGAAAGGAGCTACCAGTTTAGGAGAGAAGTCTAATATGTAAATGGAAAATTACAATAAATGTATTTATCATTGTAAGAGATATTCCACATAAAGTGCTGCAGGAACAGAGGCAAAAACCATAACCTATGCCTTGGTTGAGGGAAGGAAGGAAAATAATGGGGTTTGGTTGCCAGGAGAAGTTTTACCAAGGAAATAATAGTTGAGCATCTAGAATGATGGGGGGGGGGTGTGGGGAGGAGCATTTCAGTTAGAAGGAAAGGCATAAAGTTAAATGGAGGGACTGAAGAACAGGATAGGTTCAAATCTGAAGTTTAGATCAATAACGGCTATGCTGTGCAATCTGAGCAAACTACTTACTTATCCTCTCAGAATAAAATAAGGATAGTAATCCAAACCTTGCAGGACTGCTGGGGGAATTAAAAATAATGTATTAATATGCCAAGCACAGAGATTCTCATGGAGGGCTCCTCCTCTTCATCAGGTCATTCATGATCAGCCCTCATGTCACTTCCTGACCACCCTTTCTAAAACCCCCTCTCACCTCAGCCATAGTCTTCATTTGATTCCATAATAATTGTGTTTCCTCCACTGAAATGCAAGTTCTATGAGGGGAGGGATTTGTCTTGTTCTTATAGTTCCAGCACCTAAACAGTGCTTGGCACATAGTAGGAACTTAAGCATTATCATTGCCTTTCATTATATAATGCCATGGTGATTCAAAAAAATGGTGTGGCTATAGTTTAGAGTTCATTGATGGAGTGGAGGAACTGAAGCCAGGGGCATTCTCAAGATTTTAACTGTAAGGAGCTAAAGGGTCTGGATTTTATCTGGCAGGCGTTTCAAAGCCCAGAAGCCAGGACTGCCTGGTGGGAGTTGGAAGCACGGAGGACACATAGCTACTGTCAAAGACACACCTGATTTTTGAATAGGAAGCAAAATGTACCTTGTCAGTAGACATTGTGAGCAGAAGTCAGCAGATTTTTGGCATTGTGATCTGAGGAATGCTAAAGCCTCTCTTATTCTGGCTTTAAGGACATCCTCTAATTTGTCTTCTCTATTCCCTTTACTTAAGGCATTGAAGTTATGTATATTTGGGAGGCATTACACAGACTTTTTTCCAGCCAAATATAGCTCACCCTCTCCAGTAAGAAAGAAGAATCTTAATTATTTAAATAAGCAGGTCCTTGCAAAATTAATGTTTTATGTAGGATCAGAGAGTACTGGAGCTGGACCCACATCTGATTTTGTGGGGGAAGAAAGGAGGTCCTCACAGACAGTTGTAGAACCACTAGTCCTGCAGTCTGTGTTCCTCTCACAGTATTCCACTGTCTTCCCTTTGTGGAAATGCTTTGTCTGCCTGTGTCTCATACTGTGGGCCTTCTGGTGGGGCTGTCATTTATAAGTCCATTGCTTTGGACACTGGCTCAGGGATGGGTGCCTGATGTAAGCAGGATCAGAGTCCTTGCGGGGCAGATTTATGAATACCCATAGAATTACGTAGGTGTTTCAAATTAAATGTCATGAATTGAATGAATTTAACAGGCCATATGTATGTTTTGTCAAGTGAAATTGCCACATAGCAATTCATATAATAGGAATTTCCCATTTTTTATGACATAATACCTTCCTGAAAACCAGGGGCATTGTAGAACAGAAAGCATGGGGTGATTAGTTATTTGCTGGGTGATAACAAGTAGCAAATAAGATGGTAAAGGCATTAATATAGTAAAATATGTGTTCGACAACACTAAATGAACAGTCAAGAAATGACACCCAGCTTTTCAAGTTTATGTCAACTGGATTTATGCTCAGTGTTTCCTATGGCTGCCAAAAAGTTTTACAATAATATTAAGAAGGTAAAATAATAATTTGTCAAAGCAATTTTGCCTAAAATTATGGCTCAAGGTGCTTTGACAAAACAAATATTATACCTTTGTAAATGTTTTTGTGTATCTCTATGGACAGGAAGTTAATCTCATACCTTAACCACATGTATAGATGTTCATATTCTATATAGAGAACATAGCATTTCATAAGCATTTTCTGCCATGTGTTTCTTTTCCATTGGCTTCTATAGTACACACAAGACTCAAAGAGGTTCATTTCCTCTCCCTGGGCTGGAGGGTCTATTTTTCCATGATGGAGTGAAAGCTTTTTACACATATGGAAGCATGTCTCCAGCATCTTGCTGAGGGTTCCATACAGGTACTATATCTGTAAAGATGATTAAGGTGCCATCTTTGCTTCCACGAGGTGCCTTCAAGTAGTTCTCAGTCCAGTGATGAAGGTTGTTTACAGTTTAGCAGCCAAGTTATCAGTGCAGAGATTCTACTTCTGTGAGGACAGGCATGATATATATTCAGGAGACATATGCCCATGCTAATTCAAATAGATAGATATTTAGAGAGCCTACTGATTGATGACCAGAAAAATATTAAGAAATTTGGTGTCACCCACTTTTTCTTCCTGTTGAGTTTCTGATCCGTTTCTGACGTATGTACACAATGGCCATGTGAGAAATAAACTTTGTTTTGTTATTGGAGGCAGATGCCTTATATCTGCCCAAACATGATGTTTCTAGTAAATTCTATCATAGAAACTGACTTAGGTTTGAGATTAAAATTGGATTTCCCTCCCATCAAATGGAAAGGGTCAGGCTCACAAAAATCCTGATTCACTTGTTAGTATCTGGGAGGGAGCCTAGAATAAAGAAAGATAAAGGGTGGTCCTGTTCTGCTGTGTTTAGTATAGAGATACAAGAGGCACCGCCAGTAGGCCCACCGCACCCAGATGGGAGAAGTGAAAAGATGGGCAGGTGCACACTTGATACTTGTGTCCTGATCCTTAACACAGTGACCTAAACCACTGGAAAAATGTGTTCTGATCAATGTCACATTTATAACCTTGACATTTACCTCAAAGCGAGACCTTGTAGACCTGAAGGTCTATGATAATCATTCTTTTGCATCTTCATTTAAAAAAAAAATACAATATGGCTCAGAATAATTCATGTAGAAAGTTCATCCTTTTTGAGGAATGAGGATGGTATGAGAGGGAGGAAATAGGAATGCTTTCTATAAAATTCTTGGAAAGGAAAATAAATGGGCTTCCTCCTCTTCTGTGGGTTGAGGCTCAAATGTGAGATGAGAAAGAAACATGGGACATCTGGGGTAGAGTGAATTCCAGCAAAGGTCCAGGGGTGATAAAAGCAGGTCAAGTTTATTGTGTGCCTGGAACTTTAAAGTTCTGGGACTGAACAAGGAAAGTAAAAAGAATCTAGAAATAAAGCTGGAGTGGTGAGCACAGGATGCATGATACAGAATTCCATTAACCTCCCACCCCCTAAATTTAGGCTTTTATCCTGGAAGCTGTGGCCTGCCTTTAAAATCTGAAAGCAAGTGAGTGACAAGATTAGTCTGGAATTTTACAAAAGCACTTTCTTGGGAAGTGGAGATACACTAGAAAGGATTTGTTATGGGTTGAATTGTTTCTCCTTTCAAAAAAGATAGTTGAGTTCCTAGTCTCCAATACCTCAGAATGTGACCTTGTCTGGAAATGGGATAATTGCAGATGTAATTAGTTATGATGAGTTCCTATTGGAGTAGAGTGGGACTCTAATCCAGTTGACTGAAAAAGATTATTTGGACACAGAGATAAACACACATAGAGGAAAGACAATGTGGAGAAACACAGGGAGAAGACAGCCATCTAAAAGCCAAGAAGAGAGGCCTGGTTCTTTTCCTTATGGCTCTCGGAGCTGCCTAGTTTATGATACTTTGTTATGCAGCCCTGGAAAACTAATATGGAATCCAAGATTGGAGACCAGTAACAGAGAACTGTTGAAGGCCTGAATTGAGATGGTGGGATGGAATGAAGAGAAAGTATTTTAAGGATATTCAGGAAGTACAATTGACAGAGCTTGGTGGCTAATTGGATGTGGGGAGTTAGCATGGTGATTAAGATATACATAGATTTTAGTCCTGGCTATATTACTGTTTGTGGTATGAACCTGAACAAGCAATTCATCTTTTTTTGCTTGTTTCTTCATCTATAGAATAAGAGTCATAACAGTTTCTACAATGGTTAATTTTGTGTTCACTTGACTTGGGTAAGCGATGCCCAGATAGCTGGTAAAACATTATTTCTGAGTGTGTTTGGGAGGATGTTTCCAGAAGAGATTAGCATTCTAGTAAAGAAGACCATGGTTACTGATGTGGGTAGGCATCAGCTAATCTACTGAGGGCCCAAAGAGAACAAAAAATGAAGAAAGAGAAAACTTCCTCTCATTTTTTGAGCTGAGATATCCATCTTTCCCTGCCTTTAGACATCAGAGCTCTTGGTTTTTGGGTATTCAGACTCAGACTGTGACTTACCCCACTGTTTCCCCTGGTTTTCAGGCCTCTGAGCTTGGACTGTATTATATCACCAGCTTTCCTTGTTCTCCAGCTTTTAGATGAGACAGATTGTGGCATTTCTTAGTCTCCATAATTGAGTAAGCCAATTCCCATGATAATATTTCTCTCTCACTCTCTTAGATAGATAGATAGACATAGATATATACTAGTTATGTTCCTCTGGAGAACACTGATTAATATGACTCCCATCTCATTGGACTGTTGTGACAGATAAAGAGATGAATGTTTAAATAGTATTACAGTGGTATAGGAAATACTTCATATGGCAATATTGGTAAATATAGTAAATATCCAATATATGTTTTTAATAAACTATCTGAGTTACATGAAAAGAAATGAGAATGACTTGTATTTCTGACTTGGCCACAGGTCGGGTATGATATTATTCAGTGAGAGGAGAGCTATTGGAGAGAAAGGGATTTGGGAGGGAGGATGATTAACAATTTTAAATTTAAAGTATACAAGTGGGCAACCCCTTTGGGTCCCTTCCCACTGTGAGGGCTTTTCTATCCTCTCAATAAGTCCTGCTTTCAAAAAAAAAAAAATATATATATATATGTGTGTGTGTGCATGTGTATACAAGTAACTTATATATTACTAAAAAGAAACTGTCTTGCCTTTCAAACTGACTTTCACAAAATTCAAGTTTTTTATTTTTAAATTAACAAAAAGTTTTATTTTTTCAGATTTGCAAGACTGGTTTAATTTTTTTAAAAAATCTATCAGTGTAATCTTTGATATCAACAGGCTAGAGAAAAAATTTATATAACATTTCAGTTGATACAAAAAAGCATTTGACAATATCCAAGTTATAATAAAAATTATCAGCAAATTATATGTAAAGAGAAATCACCTCAACTTAATAAATATATCTACACAGAATCTATTACTAACATTACGCAATAGTAAGAGGCTGAAACTTTTCTTCCAGACACAAGACAATGATGTCAACTCTCACCATTATTAGACTACCTGGCACTGGAATTGTAGCCAGTACAAGACAGCAAAAACAAAAGGGGGTCAAAAGGAGTAGACATTGCAAAGGAAGAAATAAAACTATCTATTTAAAGATGAAATGGTTGTTTAAATAAAAAAAAACAAAGAATCTACAAAAAAAACTTATAGAACTAATAAATGAATTTATATTAAGGATAGCCCCATATGGAAAATAAAATTAGCACCATTGTGTTTCTTTGCTATTAGAGAAAAAGAATTACAAAAATCATATTTGTTTAAAACACCCTCTAAAAAATCTATATTGATTGAATTGACTGTTACATTGAAGACAGAAGTATTGACTTTTGACAATCTGGCCAACAATTAGTTCTTAATTAACCTGGGGTTGTCAACTTATGATCACCTTCTCTCTTGGATGAATGATCTCAGATGTGGTGATCTATAACACAGAAATGGAATCATCTGACAGAAATTGTCCTTGACAAGGTTTCAGTTCTAGGGTTACCAGATGGAATACAGGACACCCAGTTAAATTTCAGTTCAGATAAACAATAAATAAGTCTTAATGATAAATATGCCTCAAATATTGTGGGGAATATGCTTATATTTAGAAAGTATTTGTTTTTTTAATCTGAAATTCATACTTAACTGGTGTCTTGCATTTTTATTTGTTAAATCTGGTAGCCCTACCCCAGTTCCCTTTAATGGAAGGTGCTTCTGTAGTAATATGTAACAATGTGTTAGGTTTATAATCATCCTGACTTGAGGTCCAGTTTACCTAAAACTTGGTCTACATGATTCCTCAAGCTCTTTTCTTAAGCTCGGGGATTTGTAGTTAATTATTTAGTGAAGAACATACAAACCGGTGCATGGTTAAACATAAACACTTTGCTAAAGGCATTGCAGTATTTAGCAGTATATAGAGATTGAAAAGGTCAACCACATATGCAGTTTCTCAGAGTAATATTTTTACAAGACTTCATTTAACACACTAATTTATATGGGCAGAATTTTGTTTTCACTCTATTGATGAATAGATTAATAAAACAAAATGAATATATCTGCTAGTTTTGTGAAGATGACAAACCTCTTTGATGTGCTTACCTTTGAATAATGTTTTCATATACAGCTTATATAATTATACCCTAAGAAATGAAATCATGAGCTATTTTTAAATGATTAGAATCACGGTGACATTTTAAATGAATAGGGGATGAGATGAGATGGGGCTAAATACCATGTGATTTCAATTTAGGCTTTATATCTATTTGTGGAGCCCCCTTTAGCTTTCTTTCCACTCGTCCATTTCCATGCCTTTTGAGTTTGAAAAGAGGACGTCATGGGGCCATTCCGCCTTGGCTTTGAACACTCACAACCAAAGAATGGCACGTAAGAGAAAACTGGAAAGCTTTACTTGTAAACCTGGGCATGCTGTTTGGTTTGCTACAGAAATCACAGCGGTTAGTTTGTGACTGATCACTTAAAATTAAGCAGATCTTGTGTTCCAAGGAATGTAAATTTGACTTTTCAAATGACTTATCTTCTTACTTTCTGTGACTTTCTATACTTATGAAGTAATCACACAGAGAGATGAAGACTATACTCTCTTTCCCCAAATATTTACTCAAGTATTTAAAAATGGGTATTCGTTATTGAAAAGCCTGAGGTATGTTAAACACAAATACATTGAGCTTCATGCCTAAGATTAAGTAATATCAGTAATTTTCATACCGTAAATTCTCTGAGAAATTTGAGGTAACCTGCTTATGATGTACTAACTTACATTTGGGAAAAAAGGCAACAAAAGGGTTTGTCCTCACTGTTTTCTCACTGGCCATAGTCACAGAGCTGTTCAGACCTGTCTTGCCACCTTCAAGGACAGCTAGAGGGAACCCTTCCTTTGTCTTCAGCAAATGGGCATCTCCTTATCTCCCCCCTTTTTGTTCTTTAGCTATGATGGGCTGGGGGAGATGGAAGGTGGGAAACATTCACCACAAGAAACTTGTAAAACAATGCTTTAAGGGAAGGTTATAAAACTCCAATAAGCATAGGGAAATTGGGAAACATTTAGGAATAGTACCTATCCAATAATGTAAATAAGAAAAGACTTCTCAGAGGAAGTGAGCTCTAAATTGTGAACAAAATAATGAGGAGGAGTTGGTGAAAAGAGTATTCCTAGTAGAGGAAAGAGAGTGTGGGAAGACCCAAGTGAAAGAGCCTAATTAGTTAGAGAGTTGAAAATAGTTTAATTTGCCAAGCGAAGTTCTAGGTCAGATTAAGACAAGTTCCATAAACAATTAAAAAATAAGATTTTATCCTGAAACCTTTGCTGAAGAAACAATCATGGATTTGATGCTGTAGAGGACATAATACAATTTACACTTTTTGGTTTCAGTGTGGAGAATGGACTTGAGGGGTACCAGATGAAACCCAGGAGAGCTGCTCTGATGCTTCTCTGGTAATCACAGGCAAGGTGATGGTGGTCAACCAGGAAATGGGCTGCAGGAATGGAGAATACTGAATAGGTCCGAGAAGTACATAAATGGCAGAATTGACTGGACTTGATGATGGGTTGTGGAGGGTGAAATGTGGGAAGTTGTAGAATGATTTCCAGTTTCTGACTTGGGAAATGGGTTGAAAAACAATGATAGGATAAACAATAGAGAAATAGGTGTGCATGTGGGGGGATTAAAGGAGAGAGAATTAGTTCAATTTTAGGCATTTTGTAGGCATTTGTGGATACTGAATTCATTTATTTAGTCAACAAATATTTATGGAGTACTAATGACATACCAGGCAACGTGAGTGAGGATTCCAGAGACAAAACAGTAAATATAAACTTTTAAAATTTATAATCTAGTAGGAAAAGTATACAATAAACAAATAATAAATACAATAAATACAGACAATCATGTGCCATTTAACAATGGGAATATGTTCTGAGAAATGTATCATTAGCCAATTTTGTCATTGTGCTAACTTCATAAAGTGCACTCACACAAACTACATGGTGCCACCTACTACACACCTAGGCTCTGTGGTACAGCCTTTTGCTCCTAGGTTACAAATCTGCACAGCATGTTACTATGCTGAATACTGTGGGCAGTTGGAATACAATGCTATTTGTATATCTAGACACTTCTAAACACAGAAAATGTCTAGCAAAAATACCGTATTATAATCTTATAGGACTACTTTCATGTATGCAATCTATTGACCGAAGCATTGTCATGCAGTACATGAATGTATATGTGGTAGAGCTGTGCAGGATTGGAAATCAGGATCGCAGTTATCAATCTAAGTAGAATTTTTCTAACTGCGGAACAATATTCTAAAAGAGAAATAGAAGTAAAAGAACTAAACTGGCTTTTGTTAAAGTTCAAAGTCAACATTTTCGCATTCCCCCCTCCCAAAAATGTGCACTTGGACATAATGACTATGTTTGGAAAGGAGGCTTTTCTGGAATTGAGGGCATCAGATGATAAAGACAGCCCTGTCAAACTTGAGAGCAGGGCTGTGTTCCTGTTTGGGAGGGCCTTGGTGTATGTATCAACAGAGCATCCTTAAATGTCAGTGTTCACCAACACAAATGAAGTAGATAATGATTGTTAGTCAATGACTTGTGTTAGATAAATTAAAGCCTTCACTATTGTCTTTCAAGTCAACAAACATTTATTGATTGCCTGTGAGCGTGGCCCTGTGCTTTCTGCTAGAGACGCACAAATGGAAAACATGCTTCCTCCACAAGTTCACACTCCAGTAGCAAGACAGGCATTTTACAACTAATTACAATATAAGTTAAACTAGAAAGTGTGAGGATGGCCATATCAAATTCTGCTAATTTCCTCTGGAGGCCAAAGGAACACTGGTGAATTTTTGGAGAAAAGTCAACTGGTTCTATGCTTCATAATGTGTGACAATTTATTTAACCATTTGAACTTGGTGTAGATATCCTACTTTTCAAATGGGATAATAGCATTCTGGGAAGACAGTGTACATTCTTAAAAATATTTTCACTAGACAACTCCATTTGGGAGATACCAATTAATGCTATATTATTTATGACTAGATGGATTTTTCCTTGGGGTCAGACTTCTGGGTCATTCACCCAGTATTTGTTGCTATTGGAGATTCCAGCAATCTGTCTTCCAGGCAACTTTCATTGAACTGAGTATGAATGTTGCTTTAATTGGATACTTCAAAGTTTTCTGAAGCTTAGAAGATAGTCTGGCTTTAGTTAGTAGCCATTCCTCATATTTTTACTGGTTAGTTCAAATTCTACCCATCTTAAAAAAATCAGCACCCTTCCAAACAATGGACTTTTCCCAGGTTAAATCAAGACCCACTGCTACGTATTATCATAGTGCCATATACCTTTCTTTGTAACTTAGATCTCAGATGTAACTTCACATTATGTATGTGATTGTTCAGTTACTTCATTAAGTAACTTCATTTAGTTAACTAATCCCAGTTTTCTTTAAATGCAACTGAGCAAATTATTTATTGATTGATTTTTAGAGAAGGGGACTTTGTCACACAGGCTAGAATGCAGTGGCGCTATCATAGCTCTCTGCAGCCTCAAACTCCTGGGCTCTAGTGATCCTCCTGCCTCAGCCTCCTGAGTAGCTGGGATTATAAGTAGTCACCACCATGCCTGGCTGTCTTTTACTTCTTTTTACTCATTGCCTCAACCCTTAGCCTAGTGCTTGGCACTGACTGTATAAGTGAACTTCTACCTGAAGTTTCAAAAGATTCTCCTCTACCATCGATTAGGGAACTAGCCTGCAACCATATTATCCAGATCATTTATAATTGCATAAATTTTAATCAAGTTCCTCATCCAATATTTACCTTTCTAGGCTGAAAAGGCAAACGTTCAATATGCCTAAACAGCAGCACCCCAAGCTCCCATGTTAGTTGCTGTATCCTTCGTTGCTTGTGCTTTCTCTGGCTTAATAATTATAATTTTTGAGATGTGATGGCCATAATCTCACATGGAATTCAAAGATTATATGCGTTGAAGGCATCTAGGATGGCATAATAGACATTGGACACTCAGAAAGGGGAGGGTGGGAAAAAGGGGAGGGATGAAAAATCACCTCTTGAGTATAATGTGCACAGGTGGGCGGGGGGTGCACTTAAAGCCCAGACTTCTTCACCACTATACAATACATCCATATAACCAAAAGCTATTTGTAACCTCTGAAGCTATTGAAATAAAAATTTAGAAATTTTTATGCATTGGGGAGATAATGAGTTCAATTTTAGGTATATTGTAGACACTTCTGGATACTGAATTCATTTATTCAGTTAACAAATATTTATGGAGTACTAATTACATGCAGACAGTGTTAGTGAGGGTTTCAGGAATAGAACAGTGAAGATAATCTTTTAAAATTTATAGTCTAATGGGGGAGATATATAATAAGCAAATAATAAATACAACAAATATAGACAGTCATGTCTATATGATGTAATTTCAGTTGGGTTTTTTGTATTCTTCTGGATGCATTTACTTTTTTTTCCCCACTTTTTGACCTCAATAGACAATTCAGTCAGTATCCTTAGGGAGGTAACAATGACTTCTAGGTATGTACTTTCCCTGCCTGAAGATGATAGCTCAGAGACATTCGTTTTTATACCTATGTTATTTATCATGAAATATGATAGGTTATTTTTTACTTATTAAGTTGAAGTCTAGTTATTACTTTTCTTTTTTTTTTCCAAAGTTGTTATTTATTTATTTTTAAATTATAAAGATGTGGGGTATAATTCAGGGTTAGGTATACAAACATTGATTATGCAGGTACCCTTGTTGATGAGGTATGCCCCTCCCTCCCCTAGCAGTTTCCCTCAACTACCAATCCCACCCCCCTCCCCTGACAGTTTCCCATTACTGCCAATCCCTTTCTTATAGTATTATAATTGTTCGAGTTTCACTTATGAGTGAGAACATATGGTACTCTGTTCTTTGTTTCTGTGATAGATCACTGAGTATGATCGACTCCAGATTTTCTTGAGTAGTTGTTTCCTCATTTGCTATTTGCTTTAAGAAACATTTTCAGAGGCATTAAATTATTGTTTTCCTAGAGTTTATACCAGTTTAGCTTTGGAATCAGTGAGCAGAGCATCTCATGTAAAACCTCAAACCATAAGAACCTTAGAAAACGAAGGACATACTCTCATGGAAATTGGAACTGGCATCCAATTCCTGAACAGAACCCGAAACCCACAGGCCATAAGAGATAAGATAGACAAGTGGGACCTCATTAAACT
>CAUYQG010075375.1:0-17836 GCA_963574415.1 Tarsius wallacei | reverse complement strand
GAGACCCGCCTGGGCAAGCGAGACCTCATCTCTACAATAAATCAAAAAATCAGCCGGGCGTGGTAGCGCGCGCCTGTAGTTCCAACTACTTGGAAGGCTGAGGCGGAAGGATCACCGGAGCCCAGCAGGTCGAGGCTGCGGTGGCCAGGAGCGGCCACTGCACTCCAGTCTGGGCGATGGAGTGAGACTCCAACTCAAAAAAAAAAAAAAAAAAGAAGAGGATGATCTGAAACAATAAAATAAGCATATTTAAAACAAGGAATAGAAGACACGAAAAAGGGATAGAATCAATCATGGAAAAATAGGACCTTATGAAAAGCAGTGAGAAAGATTTGAAAAACAGCAAAATAGTTTCATTGTAGGAAAACAAAATGGACGGATATAAGCATACATTGAATACTGCTAGTAAGGGAATCATTTGACTTGGGGAAACCAACTCTGCAAAACAAAGAGATGGAGACGTAGATGATTTGAAAGCACATTTGGAAGATGTGAAAGCCAGAATTAGGAATCACAATCATAACCGTGATAAGATTGGTAAGAAGTGAGAGAGGCAAGGAGATGATTTAAAAGAAATAATGGCTGGAAGTTTTTGTCTGTTTGTTCGTTTATTAAAGAAAACCACTTGTAGATTGAAAAAGCACAGATTAGAAAACTGTTAGAGAAAATAAAAATAAATAAATTCCTACATAGATCCTAGGGAAATTGCAGAACATGA
Organism: Tarsius wallacei; assembly: GCA_963574415.1. Taxonomy (NCBI): domain Eukaryota; kingdom Metazoa; phylum Chordata; class Mammalia; order Primates; family Tarsiidae; genus Tarsius; species Tarsius wallacei. The sequence continues at coordinate 17,118 of CAUYQG010075375.1, read as the reverse complement.
AAAGCAAATAGAAAATATGATGTAGAACAAGATAAGAAGATAAATTACCCTCCCAAGAATTAGAGTCATGGCAGACTTACCCATGACAATAGATGTTATAACACAAAAAAGCATCTTAAATAGTCAACCTAAACATGTATACTCTGCTAAATCTTCCTACAATAATAATGACAAAACAGATACTGTTTAGAAAATTTAAAAATGCACAAAATCATGATTGTTCCAGAAAATTCAGAAATCTGTAAATGTATGTATCCCTTGCCTTTAAGGAATGTATATACTGCTAGAGAAAACACTTTCATTTTCTCCTTTATGTTCACTAATTTATTATCTTATGTGAGGTCTATTAGTACAATTCTTTCTCCACATTGATTTTTTGGTCAACGTACTTGAACATCAGCCTTGGTCTAACTAGTTCATACTCAAAATTCTCAAAAATCGGCTACCTACTATTCTCCAAATCAGGGATCAGCAAACTTTTTCTCTAAGTATCTTAAACATTTTGCAAATATCTTAGGTTTGTAAACCACATATGGTCTCTGTTGCACATTCTTCTTTATTGTTTTTTTACATCCCTTTAAAAATGTCAAAACCATTTATGTTCCTTCTGCATATGCATACTTATTGCTGCACTGCTCACAACGGCAAAAACATGGAACCAGCTCCCCTGCCCATCAAAAGCGGACTGGATAAGTAAAATGTGGCACATATACACAATGGCTAAAAGCCATAAGAAGAACAAAATCATGGAATTTGCAGCAAATTGGGTGGGGCTGGAGACCATCACTAAGTGACCTATCCCAGAAACAAAGAACTGAAGACCGTGTGTTCTCACTCATAAGTGGGCCCTGAACATTGATCACATTAGCACAGAAGAGGGATTGGCAGTTGATGAACACTGCGTGGGAGGGAGAGAGGGTACATATAACATCCCAAAGAGTGCCTGGTCCTAATCCAGGGGAAGTGAGGGTCAGCTGGAGGTCCAAACTTCCCCCACACAGAGCCTGCTGTGTAACTAATCCTGACATGTGCCTCGCCTAGCTATAATAAAAATAAAATAAAATAAAAATAAAAATGTCAAAACGAGCACAAGCAGCTCTTACGCCAGACAGGCTAGAGGCAGGGTCTGCCTGGGCTGTCTTCTGACATTTGCTCTGCTCTCTCAACATGCCATTCAATGTCTGCCCTCTGCCGGCTTCTTTCTAAACGCCCTATTCTGAAGTATTTAACAGGGCAAAGTATGTTCCCCATGGACAACAGCTGAGGAATATGTGTGTCTTTCCAGACTATTCCAAGTGCTCTTGGTTGACCAGGATAGAGGAGAGCTCTTGGCCAGTGGAGTTTAGAATAGGTTTCTCTTTAACAGGGCTGCCATTTAAACGTGAAGACGGTAACTGGGGGCTTTATCGGCCCCTGTTTATCCTTGGAACTATGTTCATATTTACTGGGCCACAAAGATTAACAGGGTTTCTTTCCTCAATGTGAACAATTCCGTTTAACATTCACGTTGTATGAATACCCTGAGCAGATCAAACACCAGCTTAATTGCTGAGGTTGCGGACAAATAAAGCAGTCATCTCCTTGGAGGACCTCAGAATCTACAAAGAAGAAACTTGGGGGAATTTGTCAAAGAATAACATTTTAAGTTCACGATCATCAGTTTAAAACCATTATTTATTAAGAGGAAGTCAAAGGCAAAGCCTGGAGATTAATCCTGAACACTTACCATAAGCCACTCAAAAAACAAAAACAAGATACTTCTGCCATGTAGAAAGACACTGGGTTACTTAATGGCTTCTTTTCTTTCAGTTACAATGAATCAGTTACACAAACATTTAAAGTACATGTTGTTTTCTTGGATTCTTGTTTGTTCAGACGCATCCTTGTCCTCTTTCTATCAACCACTGTGTTTAGGGCAGTTTTAGACTATAGACTGTCTTCAGTCGTGTTTTCTGTGGAGTGCGACTGTCTGTGGGACATGGTATACACGTGCGTGTTGGGTATGAGTGGGGTGGATATGTGTATTGCTGTAAGGAGGGGGATGAAAAGGTCTCCCTTCACAAACAAAGGAATCGCTTTTCTTCCTTAATCTTTTAAACAGCTGAGAAATCCCTGGGAATTCTGTTCTGCTTCCGATCATCAGTCCCATCACTCCATCAAAACCCCAGGGCAATCCCTGTTGAGCTCCCGCACGGCTGGGCCGCACAGCCAAGCTCCAGCCACAGCAGCCTGGCCACGGCAGCCCGGCCACGGCATCACAGGAGCCATCAGCTTCCTTGTGACGCCCCATTCTCTGTAATCAGAAGAAGTCAAGCAGGCATGTTTATCACGGGACCACAGAGTCTGTAGAGACTATCTGAAGGGAGAGGCACCTTTGATTGAGTTCAGACAAGCGCTGCCAGACGGGAGTTCTGCTCAGATCCAGTCAATCACGTGGACCTTTCCAGGCTGCAGATGCAGGGGTCACTGGAAAGGAGACCTGGGATGGCTGGGCTGGGCCTCTTCAGATCATGCTGGGAAGGGGGCCCGGCTAGCCTGGGAGGCACGTCTGTGGCGGAGACTGCAAGACGCGTTGCCCATTGGGCTTCTCCAGGGCCAAGCAACCATAAACCTGACTTCCTGTGACTGTGGGACTCGTGGATGGTCGCTGCTAGACGGGAGCCATCAGCGGCTCTGAGTGGCAGTGGCGGCGGCCCGCTGTGTCGCGGACCGGCGTGTCGGCGGGGCTGGGGCCAGAGGGTGTCATTCGAAGTGAGAAGGCGGACACCTTTTTGTTTTGTGCTTCTCTGCCTGGGTGTTCGTGGCAGACACGGAGACCCGCTGTCCAGAGCCAGGTCTGCCATGTCCCTTGTGGCCTCCCTCTTTCAGGCTCCTCCCCCTGTCCCCCACTCCCCTGAGTCTTTCCTCCCATGCCTGTATTCTGTTCTTCCACCCCTTCCCTTTTCCTCTCTGTCCTCCAAGGTCAAGGGTGGCCGCAGAAGAGGTGGCCGGAACGCCAGCCTGTGGTGACTGATGGCCTACGTAAGGCATGGGCGTCCGGGTCACCGTGAGTTGTGCTTGACAACGCCTCTCCACCTGAGCAAAGCGGGTCCTTTCTTGCCTTTGTTAGACACCAGCTCATGAGAAACCAGAGAAATGGGATCGACAAGGCTGCAGAGCACTTCATGGGATGTTCTGCTGCAGAGTGACACTGAGCGTCTCTCCGAATGAATAAGACAGCTGGGTGAAGGCGTCCATTGAGTTAGAGGGCCGCAGTCGAGTCATTTCTGTCAGCAAGCTTCTTTCTCTGCCCTGGGAAAAATTGCCTTTCTCCATCCCTTTAAAAATCTTGATTTTGCTTCACAGAGCTCTAGATTTGCTTAAAATGGAAGGAAAACTCTTCTGGTTGACTGATTGCTTTTCCAGAATGAAAAGTAATCCTTGTCCTTGATGGTGGAGACAAACGGTGCAGTAGGAAACCTGGGAGGAGAATAATAGAAAGAGGAGATGGAAGGGGAAGAGGGGGAGCCAGGAAGAGGAACGGGAAGACGGTTGTGGGCAAGGCTCAGTCCGGGAAGGAGAAGACTCGGAAGAGGGCCAGGTCTGACCTGGATGCACGCCCCGGAGCAGCTCCGAAGAGGGACAGGCCGGCCAGGCTGCAGGCCCCGGGGCAGCTCCGAAGGGAGCGACATCGCTGTCAGTCATTCCCCTCATCTGTCTGTCCCTCACAGGCGGAGAACTGCAGGCTTCTGACCTCTCATCCTGAACCTGGAACGAAGGAAGACAGAGGCCTCAGAAGACGAGGCCTTGAGTATGTGCTTAACGTTGGAGCTTTGGGATAGCCCTGGTGGGCCACAGATCTCAAGCTGAAAGGACCTTGGCATCTCTTGGGTCTAACGTGCTGGCGTGCACACGGACGATCAAGGCCCAGGGGCCTGGGAGGCTTACCGGGGGTCAAGCAGATTGTTAGAGCCACGCACTGGGCAACGGGCCTCCGACGTGTCTCTAGCCGCCCGATGTCCACAGTGGCTGCCCGCGCTGACCTGTCATCTCACTCACAGGCAGCTGGGCCCAACAGAACCTGGGCTTCCGCCAGCTGCCCACCCACCACTCTGACACCTGAAACCGCAGGGGCTGCTAAAGGCTTCCACACAGGGGACTGACGTGACAAAACGGGCTGGCAGAGCCCCCAGCAGCTGCATGGCGACTGGGTGGTGTACATGACAGCCACACACCGCAAGGCCTGACCACAGTGGGAGCCCCTGTGCCCAGGCTTCTCACATGGGAGCCATAGCGCTGCGTGGGCCCACGCACGTTCTGGGGTTCTGGTCCACCCGTCTGTGGTCCTGGCTGTTGACATCACTGACTTGCCGCAGCTGAGAGGCCATGACATGTCCGTCATTCCTTCCCCTCGGTGTTGGCCACACAGGCCCTGGGACAAATGGGCCGCTCTGCAAACAAGCCCCTGAAAAACAGGGGGTCTAGCGACTCCCAGAGCATGAGCCCTGGAGCCCTCAGGGAAAGGCTCGGAGCCCACAGACATTCACGCCACTGCGCACTCTGATGGGTGTGCATCATGCAAGGCGCTAGCCACGAAGCACTAAGACTCGACATGGGTGAGACGCGACACCACCCCCCGACCCAGCCAGCAAGCAGGAAGGGACCCCGGGCTCTGGCACAGTCCTCACACGACGTCTGTCTGACAGAATCACAGTCTGCTCACCCTGGCCCTGATGATGGCATCGTTAGGAGGAAAGCCCAACTCCTTCATTGCTTCCAATCAGTCGCTCTCTTATTTTATATTTTGAAAGGCTCCATTTCAGAGAAAAGACTGTCCCTCAGTGGAATCTGCCCTTTGAAACTGGGTTCACAACAGCCTGTCACACAGAGAGGGGTCAGCGGTGAGTCTGGGAACATTCCCACCATAGGTGACAGTGACGACCCTCCAAGAGCCAGGCGCCCCGTAGAGAGGATGGTTCCGATATTTTCAGGAATGCTGTGTGTGTGGATGTGAGAATGCTTGAAAAAAGCTGGTTGTGAATGCTAAAGGAACAAACAGCTTTGGGGTGCTGACCAAAGACGGAGGGGGCAGGCCAGGTCTCGCCGTCAGGTAACCCAAGTGTGTGTTGACAAATGATGGAGGAGAGACATGGAGTCCAAAGAAACGGATTTGCCCGGAAGGAAGCGCGAAGCCAGCCCTAGGCATCCACCCCCGGGGGCGCAGCAGCGTGTCTCCAACTCACCGTCAGTCAGAAGCGAGACATGGGGTTGGGAGAGGCCACCTTCTTCTTCACTAAATCCTTTTTCATAAGAGGAACTCGTGAGTGAAATCAGGGAATGAGCCACTGCACAACTAAAGGTTTACTTGCATGCTGACCGTCCTTAGAAATTGATCTCGGTGGAGAGGACCTGTGTGACTCCTTGGTAAGAGCTTTGTCCTGGGTATTCTCCCACAATCTTCACCCAAGTCTAAGCATCCAACCAGACACTCGCATGTGGACATCGGCTCTCAGAAAAGCAACCCAAGGGGCGGGGGACACACCTCATCAACAAGGGTAACTTCACAGTGAAGAATTGGATACCTAACCATTAACTGTACCCCCACTATTTTGAAATAAATTTTAAAAAAGAAAAGCAACCCCAAATAGGAGACAAGAATAGAAAGAGAAAAGTAGCAATTCTCCTAGCAAGCATTCACTTTGAACTTCTACACTCCAAGCACTGGACCACAAACATATAGATCCCTGTTTGAGTGGTCAGAGGTCACCTTGAACCACTGTACTGAGTGACGTCACCTAACAAATGCTTTCATTCATAACTTATCAAGAGTCTTGCATCTGATTCACAGAGAAAAGTAATACACTTCTACTCTCTGTTTTAATCTCTGAGAGTATTGTCACCATGGACGAATTTGTCTCCACTTAGCACACAGGATTTAAAATATCTCAAGGCTGTGCAATTTTTAAATAAAGCTACAAGGGGCATCACCCCTTGTCACCTCTATTTCTTTCTTCCCCCTTCCAAAGTTTTTTAGACACAGGATATAAAAGTACCTTTGCATCATCAAGGTTGCCAGCACTTACACTTTGTTGTCTAATTAGAATCATCTTTACAATTTTGCCTAAGCTGGCAGCATTCAAAGCACCGACATCATGGTGACCGTGTAAACATGCTTCCAGCACAGCCAGTGCAGCGCCCAGACTTCCCGTTTCTCGGTGACATTAAAAAATGCAATGTTTTCAGAACCAAGGTCAAACGACTCTTTATTCTCACCCTTCACCAAGTGCTGATTTGTTGTACATTCAGACACACCGTTCTCGTTGGCTTGCTGGAGTTTGTATGCCTGCCTTACCTTGGGAAAAGAATGTGAGTGACTGTTCACCTCGATGGCCGCTCGCCGGCAACTGCTCCTTGTTCTACATTTGCCCTCCATGTCGGATCCCGGCGGTCGTCGACTGTCCTCTGTCGGGGACTCTTGGTCTGACTTCTCCAGCCCCTGCATCTTCGTGTGTCCAGTTCTTAGTCTGCACGTTGATGGAGGTTTTGCACACCCTCAAATGACCACTTTGAAGTAAGGAGGCAAGCTCAGTGAGTCCTACCACATCGGAAACCGCACGACTGCTCATATTTGCTTACTAGTTTGATGAGGTATAAAATTCTAGAATCAAAATAATTCTCGGAGCGTTTGGAGGCTCAATTTTATTATTTTTGAGGCATTTATAATCGATGGTGAACTGTTTGTTGATGCTCTGCTTTTATTCTTCTGTAAATCGCCTTTTCTCTCTTTGGTCAGGGTTTAGATCTCATCTTTTTTTAGCATGAGGGCATTTTTAGAAATTATAGGGTGATGTTTCTTGTTGTAGATTCTTTTTCTGGCACTTAGTTCTTTTAAAATAAAACTTCATCTTCCTTCAGTACTGGAAATTTTTCTTTATTTTGCTTTATTTTTAAATTTTTATTTATGCATAATCTACTTAGAGAAAGATTCATGAGTCATAAGAGTATACTTAATATTTTTCACAAGCTGAAAATATCCTTGCAACCAGAACCCAAAACAGGAAGTGGGAGGATTCCAGCTCCCGGAGCACCCCGTCCTCACGTCTGCCAGGGAGAGGCAATTTTTCTGTGTTTGTCTTTTATATAAAGGAACCAGTGTACCCTTTTTACTACTTTCCTCCCATTCCTGTCTCATTCTTTCTCTGGAACTCGGGTAGTCAGATTTGAAGCTCTGGCATCGACACCTTCTGTTCCCTTGCGTGTTTTCTCTCTCCAGCTTTGTGTGCTGCGTCATACCCTCCAGTCATCCTGAAGTATTTCATATTTCCCCACTTCATTTTTTAATTTCTCTGCACAATTTTGCTCTCTGTTCCTTTGTCATTCCTTGACGTTGATGTGAATCTGGGCTGCGGTCCCACAGGCCCCGAGAGGTAGGAGCATACATGATACCCACGTGACATCCTTCCTTCTTGTGGACTGGCTTGAGGTGGGCGGTGACGGTGCCACCGATGCCCTTCGAGAAGCCAACCCCTCCGTCTTCCAACATGCCTTCCCTTTGCGGGTCAGAGCTGATCACAGCCATGTCCAGGCAGACAGAAAACGTCCTGGGCTGCAGCGGTGTGCAAGGCCCGCTCCGTCGAGTAGGCCAAAGCTGCCCCGCGGTGCCACTCGCCATAGAGTCTAGAAGGAAGCCACCAGCAAGGGGGTGGGATGGATTAGGGAAAAAACTGGACATTGGTTACACGTCTTGTACTTGTGTTATTGATAAAGTATCTTCTCAACTTCCTGGGAATCTAGGATCTTCCATCTTAATTTTCTCTTTCTTTTTTCCCTCTTTTCTCCTCTCCCCGTTCCTCTCTCCCTCCTCCTCTCCCTCCCCCTGCCCCTCCCCTTCCCTCTCTTTCTTTCTGCTTTTGCTTTTTTAAGGATGACTTCTGTTTCCCTGGGATCAGAGTCTTCGGACCCTGTTATTCCTCACTTCAGACACTTTTCCTCAGGGACGAGTGAGCTGTGCTGGTTGGTGCGTACGGCCCAGAAGGCGTGTGCACAGACTGGCAGTCTCTGTAGCTTAGAATAACAAAGCTGATCAAAGTCTGCTGGGCATCAACCTGTATTCTACTCGCTGCTATTTTGCTACCTGGCCCAGGCTAAGCAACAGGCCCTCTCAGAGGTAATGGCGGGGTTGTGGCAAGCACAGCGTCCCTGTGTCACCCTTAATTCTCCTGCTTGGAAGTGAAGCCGAGCACGTTGCTCACTCTTATTGCAAACCACACAACCTTGAGTGATAACAGCAGGACAAGGCTCTGTAGCTCTTGGGTGGGCTTGTGTACCAAAAAGACACCTCCGGAGGGAAGAAAGGTTTTCATAGTAAACGTCTCCTAAGGGGTTCTCTCTCGCCCTGCCTTTCTTTGGTGGGGCTGGGGGTGCGGGAGCCTGCTTCCAACGCCTACCCCAGGCCTGCCCAGTGGTCTCTAAGTGGGAACCCCCAGAATCAGTCATGAGTCCCCAGCAGTGTCCCTGTGGCCCCGCTCCTGCAGGTGCCTGTGTTCACACTTCTCAGGTCAAGAACACCTTCTTCCAAAAACTGCTGACGTCGCTCGTGTACCTGTGACTCCCTTTCCATCTTCCTTATTGTCATGAGTGATTTCACCTCCTTAAGTGCCCTTGCTACGAATGCATGGATTTCCAGCAACGAAGGAAAACCTGTGTGCTCACTCCACCATGTTAAATGGAGGAAAACCCTGAAGACAGGCAAGCGAATTGCCAGATGCCAGATCAGTGAATTCACATGCACACACACACACACTCACACACCCTCTAACACACACATACACACACACACATCCTCCAACACACATATACACACACTCACATATATGCCCTCCAACATACACACTCACCCTCTAACACACATACACACACACACACACACACACACACATACACGCAGCACACAACCTACTTCCTTTAAAAAACAAACTCTCAAAAATTAAGGAAAAAAAAGGATCAGGAAAATAGCTCAAAGCTGGAATCTGTGCTTTGTTTTCTTCTTCCAGGGTTTCAACTTTAAACGTCATCTGTTGCATCCATGCTATTAAGAAAGACAGACCTGTCTTTCTCTCCTCTCCTACACCAGCCCAGATTTTTTCTTAATTTATTATTGCATCAAGTTGCCAACAGTTACAGCAATTATGTCTGATTCTGTGATATAGTTCCTCATGCTTTAAAGCCTTAACTTATGAATTTAGGCAGTCAGAGCTCACCAAACACTTTTCATCATGATTTTTCCCACCTTTGTCTTGCCTATTTCGAGTCATCCTCAGGTGCCTGGGTGTAGTGACAAGCATTTTTTCCAAAAAAGACTTGGAAAAAAAATGCTATAATTTGCTGAGGGTTCACAAGTTTGGTTTTTTTTATTGAAGGAAAACTTGATTTGTCTTAAATTCTCAGCCTCTACCTTTGGCCAAGATGCAATAATGGAGACTGGACTTATCCTCCTGCATAAACATGAGCAAATAAACAAAAACCAGACAAAGTCTGCGAAACACTGGTTTTCTAGACTCTGGACATCAGACCACAAATATGATTCATTTCTGGAGCCACGACACAGAGTGAGACTCCAGGCTGCCCCAGTCACTGCATAGAGAGCCTGGGGTCAGTCTCCTTGAGATAAGCAGAAGCGACTGAGGGAATAGGCAGCCGGTAGTGGCAGGTGGGCAGGGACAGGGACAGTGAGAAAGGCACAGGTAGAGAGACGTCAGAGATCACAGCCTCTCTGTGAGCGGAAAGAGCTGCCCAGAAGGTTGGAGGGAGCCTACCTGGAAATCTCACAGGGCCAAGAAGATTCCTACACTTGTCATCCAGGTATGGGTGAGGTATGGAAAAGCCTCATATTTTATGAGGCACTGGGCAGATTGCTCAAAAGGGTTTTGCTCAGTGATAGGAAAAATAAATCCTGTAACAAATTCTGCTCTGAATCTGCTCAATAAAGGTTAAAAGTGAGACTGAAAAGGATCAAAAACTATCTCCAAGGGACTTAACCACAACCCACCACAAAGCTCAAGAATATTTACAGATATGCGGATACGTGCAACGCCTGGTAGGGTGAAATCAAAGAGTCTAGAATTCAATACGAAAGCATTAGGAAAGCAATAGGAAATAACCAGGAGACTGCACCCTGTAATGAGAAGACAAATCAGTCACCTGAAACCCACCTAGAAATGACACAGATGATAGAATTAATGACATTAAAACTGTTACTGAAACAGTAGTCTATATGTTCAAGAGATAGAGAGATAAGTCAACATGTTACATGGAGGCATGGAAGATATTTTTTATTTTATTTATTTTATTTTTTATTTTTATTTTTTTGAGTTGGAGTCTCACTCTGTCGCCCAGACTGGAGTACAGTGGCACGCTCCCAGCCACCGCAGCCTTGACCTGCTGGGCTCTGGCGATCCTTCCGCCTCAGCCTTCCAAGCAGCTGGAACTACAGGCGTGTGCTACCATGCCCGACTATTTTTTTGATGTATTGTAGAGATGAGGTCTCGCCAAGTTGCCCAGGCGGGTCTCGAACCCGCGGGTTCAGGCAATCCACTCACCTCGGCCTCCCAAAGCGCAGGATTACAGACTGAGCCACTGAGCCCGGATGGAAGATATTTTTTAAAAGGTTCAACTCAATCTTCAAAAACTGAAAACTACATTGCCCAAGATGGAAAATGCACTGGATATGACTAATGGCATATTAGGCAGAAGAAAGAACTACAGAACTTAAAAATTGCAATGGGAACCATTCAAAATTATGCACACAGGAAAATGTCTGAAAATAAGTGAGCATATACTCAATGACACGAGATTTTTTTTCCTTATTATTTAAGTCTTTTTGGAAGCTAATTGACTGCTTAATGCAAAAATAATAACAGGGTATTGTGACACTCAAAACATGTGCAGAAGTAAAATGTATGGCAGCAAAAACACAAAAACCAGCAGAGGAAAATGGAAGTAAAAACTGCTAAGTCCCCATAATACATGTAAAGTGGTATCACATTTTAAAGTAAACTGAGGCAATAAGTGACCTCAATATCCCTAGTCAATTAAAAAAATGAATTTGAAGGAAAAAAAAACCTTTCTGACAAAGAAGACACCTGGCCTAGAGAGTTTCACTCATTACTTGTACCAAATGTTTAAGGAACTAATAATGCCAACACTATATCAACTCTTCCAGAAAGTTGAAGGAGAGCATATTTCCAAATCCATCTTATGTGACTGACATTACTCTGACACCAAAACCAGACAAACATATTACAAAAAGTGAAAACCAGAGACAAATATTATCCCTCATGATGATAGATACAAAAATGCTTACCAAAATTTTAGCAAATGAAATCCAACTGGTAGGGTTCATTCCAGGAATTCAAAATTGGTTTAACAATCAAGATGAACAAATGTGATTCTCCCTACCAACAGGCCAGAAATAAGATCCATATGGCAAAGCAACTGATACAGAAAAAGTATAAAATGCCACATCCATTCTCAATGAAAATGTCAGCAAACTAGGACTAGACGAGAACTTCCTCAATCTGGTAAACGACGTCTGAGAACAACCTACAGCCAACATCAAGTGTAACACCAAATGCTCTTCCCCCAAGATCAGGGACAAGAGTGAGAGGTCTGCTCTCAGCACTTCTATTCAACTTTGTTCTTAAGGCTCTGACCAATGCAAGAAAAAGAAATAAAAGCCTTCTAGTCTGAAAATAAAACAGGGAAAGTGCTCTAAGATCTCAGGCCACAGGATCATACTACAATCCTGTGAGATCTTTAATAAAAGCCACTAAAATTATGAAGGAAATTTAACAAGTTTGCAGGATACAAGATTGATATACCGAACCAATTGTATCTCTGTATAATATTAACAATCAGAAACTAAGAGTTTTAAAATATGCTATTTTCCATAACATCCAAAAAAATATAGGGAGACATCTAAAAATGTACACAACCAGTGCAATGAAAACTAAAACATATTGCTGACAGAAATTAAAGAAGACTTACATAAATTGAGTCATGTACTATGTTCATGGATTGGAGGACTTAACATTGGGAAGATGTCTGTTGATTCCTCCCAAATTGTTCTATAGATTCAACACAATTCTAGTAAAAATCTCAGCAGGCCTTTTAAAAAATAAAAGTTGGTGAATTAATTCTAAAATCAAATGGATAAGTAAAGGGCTACACGACCCAAAACAACCTTGAAAAAGTAGAATAAAGTTGCGCTACCTGATTTCAAACTTAGTATAAGGCTACAGGAAACAAGATCATATGATACTAGCATAAATGTAGACAAATAGGTCAATGGAAGAAATTGACAAAAAAGCAAAAGACAATTCAGCGGAGAAAGAGCAGTCTTTTCCTCAAACAGTGCTGGAAGAACCAGACATGCACATGTAAAAAATTCTCACACCAAATGAAAAAATGAGCTCAAAAAAGAATTATAGACCTAAATTAAAAACCTAAAACCACAAAACTCCTACAGGACAACTTAGGGGCAAATCTTTGCTACCTTAGTTAAGCACACATTTCTTAGATATGACACCAAAAGCATGATCAAAAGAGAGAAAAATTGATATGTACGACTCCATCAAAATTAAGAACTCATTTCATCAGGCACAAGCAAGAAACGTAACAAGAAGCCACTGACTGGGAAAAAACGGATGTGAGTCAGATCTTTGAAGGAAGGCTTGCATCCAGAACACATGAAAAATGCTGAAAACTCAAGAATAAGAACACGAAGAACCCAGTGAAAAGCTGGGCCAAGGATTTTAACAGACGCTTCGCCTGGGGAGATATTCAGATGACGAGAGACGCTCAACAAAAATAGTCACCAAAAACATGCAAACTAAATCCACAGTGTGATACCACTGTAAACATGTCGGAATCACTACCATTAAAAAGACTAACTCTACCAAGTGTTGGCAAGAATGTGGACCACTGGAATCCTTACACATTGCTGAGAGAATTTTTAAATGGAGCAACCATGCTGGAAAACAGTGTGGCAGTTTTTAAAAAAATTAAACATATACCTACCAAATGATCCTGTCATTCTACTCCTACGATCTTATCTATGAGAAATGCATACATCCATACAAATATTTATATTCAAATGTCTGCAGCAGTTTTTCAGTAATAGCAGGATTTGGAAGCAACCCACATATGCGTTAATAGGTGAATAAATAAACAAGTAATGGTAATCACATGCCAGGGGGTAATAAAAGGGATGCACACAACGAATTGGATGAGTGTCAATTGTGCTAAGACAGAAGCTAGACCGAGGATGAGTACATTCTGTACAACTCCACTCATATTCTAGAATTACAGAAATTGCAAACGAATCTAGAGTGACAAAGCAAATCAGTTGGCCTGGGGATGGGGTGGCAGGGGGGAGGAAAAGGGTTGCGAAGGGGCACAGAAGGCGTTTGGGGTGATGAATTTGTTGGGGGTTTGACTCTTGTGGTGGCTTATGGGCTTATACACATGTCAAAACTTATTAAGTTGTTCATCTAAATTTTTTAAAACGTTAATCTCCCTCAGAATTTTGACAATCATTTATTTTCTCTCTAATCATTCAGTAGGTCTTAGAAAACGATCACTTATTCTATGGAAATTTTTTTGAGGAAAGAAGTCTGAGGACATATATTTTGGCTCATATATATTTAATATTTTGTAATATCTGGAAGATATGCTGTGTGGACTTTTGGGGAGTCGTGTTCATGTTTTTCTATCTTGATGGTGACTTTTTCCGGTTTTTTGTGCTGTTGTGGTTCTCTGCCGGTTTAATGAGGTTCAAGGAAAGTAAGGTAAAAATGAAGAGACCTCTACCACCTTTTCAGGGGGAAGATGTATGTGTGGGACATGTGCTGGAGAAGTAATGTGATCCTGGACCCGTCGGTGAGAATTATTGTGGTAAATAGACCCAGATCTGTCCAGTGACTTAGAACACTGGTCTCCATCTCTGGAAAGCTACCAGAAAGCAAATCACCCCCAGTGGCTTCCATATTCACCTGACCCAAGGAATGACAACAAAACAGGGAACCTTAGGAATTTGCCAGGGACCTCCGTTCCAAGGGACAGCGATGCACCAAGAACTAGTTTAAATAGCAGGGGATGCGGGGGGTTCACATGATTAAAAAGTCGTGGAATAGGTCCGACTCTAGGCATAGCTGGACCAGAGACTCAAACATGCAATCGATTTCTCTGCCTCTCCTCCTCCTCCTCTCCTTTTTCGGCCAAATTGCTCCAAGCAGCAGCCCAAAACTTACGTCTTGCTTCTTTCACAGACTCAGGAAGATGACGGTATCCCTGTCCCAAGAGAGCAACATCCCACAGTTGATGCTGCCTGTCTTGGTTTGAGTCAAGGGTTCACTGGTGAATCAGTCACCAAGGCCAGGTGGCTTGGACATTCCAGGTGGTCACTCCTCAGCCATCTGTCCAACCCTGGATCTGGGAGGACTGGGTCAGCCTCACCGAAATTAACAGTCTGAGCATGATGGAGCAGTGACTGGCAATTTCCATGAGTATCTGGGGGCGTTTTTAGGAAAAAGGAAGGTTATGCCAGACAGGTGAAGCAAACAAAAAACAACCCTCCCACCCCACCCCACCCCATCCCCCCACAAACACACACAGATGTCCACTCTACTTGAAGGGCCTTCTAGAGTCTGTATTTACAGAGTCTGACATCTCAGAATGGTGAGCCCCACTGAGAACACCCCTCCATCCACTGCATGGTACTCTGATCACTCGTGCCTTTGCTGTCATCCTCCAAAAACTTGTTATAAGGTTCCACCCTGTGCAGTCTACGGGGAAGTGCTAAGGCATAAAGAAACTCACTTGTTGGCTGCGGGTCATTCAGCAAAGTGTGTTTCTGCGTGTGCTTAGGACTGGAAAGACCTCTTGGCCAGAGAATCGTGGAGAGAGCTGCCTTCATCGAACGGGAGAAGAGCCATGGGCAGCTTATGTCTGAAATAAAAGCCCAGGGCACAATGTTCACAGAACAGATTGTCCCCAGTGCTGGCGAGCCGTGGGCAGTGACAAGCGATGCCTCTTCAGGCTGTCTCCCGGCCCTCGGTCCTGTTCTGGACCCGGCAGAGCCGCGGCCGGGTGTCGCCAGGGCTGCACGCCCGGTTAATTCCCAGCGCTCCTGCCAAGACCGTCCACAAAGGACCCCGTTGTCATGGCGCGGTGGGGCTGCAGGTGCCAGTGTGGAGGACGCGCTTACTGGCGCTTCTCCCAGCCTCTCCAGATCGTGGATCCATGTCTGGCGTGCAGCCCCACAACACCGATCTCGATGTGCACATGTGAGTGAGGACGCAAGGGACCAGCTTCAGGCTTCCTGTCCTACCCCCGGGGCTGTGGCATCGTCGGGGGAGACAGGTGAAGCAGACTGTGCCAGGCTGGCTACCCTGCTCATGGCTCGCTGAGTTGGATGGTAGTCGTCAAAAGTTGGAGAAAGAAAACATGAGAACCAAGACTACTGAGATTTTCTTTTCTTCTTCTATTATAAAGATGTGAGGTACAATTCAGGGTTAGGTATACAAACATTGATTATGCAGGTACCCTTGTGGAGGAGGTGTGCCCCTCCCGCCCCTAGCAGTTTCCTGCAACTGCCAATCCCGCCCCTCCCCGACAGTTTCCAATTATTGCCAATCCCTTTCTTATGGCGTCATGATAATCATTCAAGGTCCGCTTATGAGTGAGCACATATGGTACTCTGTTCTTTGTTTCTGTGATAGATCACTGAGTGTGATCCACTCCAAATCCATCCAAGTTGCTTCGAAGTCCATATGTTTGTTCTTCTTTATGGCTGCATACTATTCCATACGGGCAGCCAACAGACACATGAAAAAGTGCTCAGCCTCACCCATCATCAGAGATTTTCTTCTGTGTTTTCAGCTGGGCCAGCCCTGTTCCTTGTTCCTCGCTGACTGACGTCGCTGCCAGCGTTGTGGTTATTCTCCTGCAGCACTTCAGTTTCCGTTATTACTTGACTTCTTGATAAGCTGTGGGCAGTTGCCACCAAATTGCTTCACGAATCAATTCCTCCCTCATAGTCTGTGGCACTTTGCTTTCTGTCCCAAGTAAGAAGGCACGAACAGAAAGCCGAGTGCCAAAGAGGAAGTCTGGGCACCTCTGGCCGGCAGGCCCCAGGCCCCACTGCCCTTCCCAGGCCTCACCGCCCCGTCTTGGCAATCCTGTCTGTGATCTGCTGGGATCCTCTGCTGTGACTCGCTGGGGCATGTGTAACCTGGAAGGCTGTGACTATGCAGTGACCCTGCTGGATCCCAGTCATCTCGTTAGATTGTAGATGTGGCCACACCTTCGTTCCCTCTCTTTGTCCGGAAGCTTCTCTTGCCAGGACGTGGGCCTCCCTCTTGGGCCCTTAATGCGGGCTGAGCCTGCAGGTGCTGTGACGTGCTAGCTCCGAGCCGGGACGTCAAGGAGCACTTTGGGCACTGCCACCGGCTGACTTGGAGACCCCGCCCCCCAAGGTGAGCAGGCCCTGTGCAGCCTGGGAAAATGCAGGGAGGGAGCCTTGGTTTCCTGCCTTCCCCCGCCCCCCCAAGCCCGGTCGCCAGGCAGCTGGCTCCAGACTCGGGCATGCCCAGCCCAAACTGCAGACCCCTAGAGCTTCGCAAACGATGCTGTTTTAGGTCAAGTAATTTGGGGATTGATTGCTAGACGAACTGAGAGAACCCTTGTCTTATTGGTGCTGGCAGGTCTTGTCATTCTTACCTTGTAAATATCACCCTTTAGCTGAGAAAATATTGTTGTGCGCATAGTTAGAGAGTTAATCACAGACTGGGTGTAGATCTTATGCCTGTAATGCCAGTGCTTTGGGAGGCTGAGGAGGGAGAACCACTGGAGCCCGGGAGTTCAAGACCAGCCTGGGCAGCATAGCAAGACCCCGGCTCTGGGCAAAAACAGAACATTAGCCAGGCATGGTGTTGTGCGCCTGTAGTCCCAGCTACTCAGGAGGCTTAGGCAGGGGGATCACTGGAGCCCAGGAGTTCAAGGCTGTGGTGAGCTATGACTGCCGCTGCACTCCAGCCTGGGTAACTGAGCGAGACTCTGTCTCTAAAACAAAAAGGCAAC
>CAUYQG010075374.1:0-11231 GCA_963574415.1 Tarsius wallacei | reverse complement strand
ACCACCTGCAAATGTCTTGAAGACCTGTGACACAGAAACCCATTAACATCTGTCCATATTATTGTAGCCCTTAAGAAGGGTCTGACAAGGATTTTAGTGCTTCTGTACCTTCCCAAATGACATTCCTTTGAGCTAATGGAGGGTGCACTTCCCCTTATCTCCCATGCATTTCCAGTGGGCAGCCCTGCGATCTGCATAACTTTTGTAATTACAAGTTTCGTGACTTCTACAATCCTTGCTCAATGCATGACGTCTTAGGCCTTGTAAATTCCCTTTACTCTACGCAAGCTTGGATTGCCACTATGAGATATCTCTGGCATCAGGAAGTCTGTGTTTCTGAAAAGACAAAGTCAGCAAAGTTAATCTTTATCTAAAGTATGCATTTCTCCAAAATACAGCTTCTACTTTCTCATCATTGTGTCAGGGTTTAAGAACAAGATGAAAAATGGCTTCCCACTCTCGGTCTTTCCTTTTACTTTTTATATTTAATAAGAGTGAATAATATAATATGGCTTTTAATTATTATATAATAATATAATATGGCTTTTAATAATACTGGAGTTTGAAGTTGCATCAATAGAATATGTATCAAGAACAACAAAATACTAGGTCTGCCTCACCTCTACTCTGATTGTCATATCATATCTGTACTGTATTGAAAAGGAGTATTAACTATATCTGGCCACAAGGAGAGTAGCTAGGATGGTAAGGAGCTGAAAATTATCACTTAAACATACTAAAGGAACTGGAAATATTTATTTTGAAGAAAAGAAAACATAAGACAACTGTAAAAGTTATCTTTAAATATTTTAAGCGCAATCACATTTAAGGGGTTTCAAAAGACAGAACAAGAGACCAGTGGGTGGAAATTACATTTACAATGAAATTAATTTTAGCTTAGAGTTATAGTCTTGGTTATAGTTAGTTATTGTTAGTTAGTTGCCAAACTTTCAAATGCTTTTACTTAACCCTGTTTTATAGCCAATTTTCAAAAAAATCTCAGAAATTAAGTGATTTACACAAAGTCACACAGTTAGTAAATTCTAGAGACTCAGTCTGCTTTTCTGATTACCAAGTCCAGCAATCATTCAGGCATATCACATCTGCGTAATGAAAGCATAAGGGAGACTTCCAGGAAACCAAGGCTGGATAACAAAAAAACAAAGGAATGGATTGCCTAATGAAGCAGTGAATGCTGGAAGGGGCTCAAAAGAGACTGGATAATAAGTAGCCTAGGATGTTGTAGAGGAAATTCAGTTATCTGATAAGAGTTTGAACTTTAAGCTTCAAGATCCTTTTCAACACTGCAATTGCAAGATTCTACGAGGACTTCTTCAGCTAGGTGAGAAACTAGAAGAAAAGGTCAAGGATTTGTCTATTAGATCTATTAGAGATCATTTAGTTAGATAAAATTTCCCAACTGTGTATTTATCTGAACAGAACTTGGGGAGGGAAATATGGAATAATAAATAGAAGCCAGAATGGAAACCAACCCTTTTATTTATTTATTTTTTTTGAGTTGGAGTCTCACTCTGTCGCCCAGACTAGAATGCAGTGGCCGCTCCCGGCCACCGCAGCCTCGACCTGCTGGTGATCCTTCCAGTGATCCTTCCGCCTCAGCCTTCCAAGTAGCTGGTACTACAGGCATGCACTACCACACCCGGCTAATTTTTTTGATTTATTGTAAGTTGCCCAGGCAGGTCTCGAACCCGTGGGCTCAGGCAATTCACTCACCTCGGCCTCCCAAAGCACAGGATTACAGGCTGAGCCATCGAGCCTGGCCGGAAACCAACTCTTTTATAATAAGTCAGGATCCTGGCTTGTTCTGGAACAGTCTAAGTTGGTAGGAGAAAAATGCTTTGAAAAGAAACTAAAAAACATTTTTAAGTAAGAATATGCTGACCTTTTTGGTGTGGCTAATGTTGGCATATGTCTTGGTTTGTTGCTTACCAAAATATATATTTCTGTAATATAGGCATATTTTGATTGGCATCAGTTTTCTTTTTTAGAATTTCTCTATCTGAAGCCCATGCTCGACTGAACTTAAGGAACAAAGTACTTAAAGAAGATGTACTAATTGCAGCTTTATTGTTTGAAACATCTCTCACACTGAAATATGGTAATGTATTGAATTATTACTACAAATAATTTTATTTAAACTTAAATATTCTTAGTCTGTTAAATTAGAATGTTAGATATATTTTTAAAATATTATTTTAAAGAATAATACATCTCTATCAGGTAAGGCCTGTTTGAATTTGAGCATTATTGTTTATAGGTAGTATCATCATCTGATATTAAGTTCTCCTTATCATGAAGAACTGTTTCCATATTTGAACTTTTGAGTTGCTTAAAGAATTTTGGGAGAAAAAGTACTTAATACAACCCATGAAATGATTTTAATTTGCCTTCTTTTTAAATTAACATGCGCCAGTGGCTAACGCCTGTATTCACAGCACTTTGTGAGGCTGAGGTGAGAGGATTGAGCTCAGGAGTTCAAAACCAGCCTGGGCAACATAGTGAGACTTCGTCTCTATAATCAATCAAAAAATTAGCCAGGTATGGTGGCACGAGCCTATAGTCCCAGCTACTTAGAAGGTTGAAGCAGAAGGATCACCTGAGCTCAGGAGGTCGAGGATGCCGTAGCGTGAAAATGCCACTGCACTTCAGCCTGGGGGACAGAGAAAGATTCCAACTCAATAAATAAATTAATTAATATGCAACAACATTTGTTAGACAATCCCTGTGGAGTTAGGCACATAGAAATGTAATCATCTTGTATTACTACCTTCACTGTATTACTAGTTTTAATACTATGACTATGGCATTTAATTATTTGAAACAAATGGTACTTATTATGTTTTTGCTTAATAAAAACACATAAGGGTTTAAAAAAAATTTTTTTTTTTTAAATAAAGACAAGGTCTCACTCTGTTCCCTAGGCTGGTCACGAAAAAGGGCTCTTAAAGAAGAGTAAGGTCAGTGATTCTCCCAAAGTTTTTTGTTGAATTAATGAGACATTAATTTTGGTTAGAGATACCATTCTTCAAACCAAACTTTGGTTCCAATCCTGAGACTTAAAGAATGTATTAACACTAGCTTTTTTGTGTGTCATGTACTTAATGCTTAAATTTGTCGAAATTACATTTATATTGTATTAACTTTTTACAAAAATCCACTAGAACCTTAGATCCTGGTTCTACAGTTGTCTAAATAAAGCATTCTTAACCTAGAATCCATAGATGCTTGGTGTCCCAGGAGCTTGTGAATCCCTAAATTAATATACAAATTTGTACATGTGTGTGCCTTATACATTTTTTTCCTAGGAAGATCATGAGTTTTATGAAGTGTGTCTTAGAGCTTCATGGCCCCTAGAAGTTCATTATCATCTTGAATTTGTTTTATTTACCAAAAGAGGAAAACACTGATTCCCAACCAATACTAAGTAATAGGAAGGATTATAAATATTTTTAGTTTTAATTTACTTTATATTTACATCATTCTCTTATTCTATATTGAATCAAATCTGAGACACAGTATTTTCCATACCATGAAGAAAAAATGCTGCCAGTTTTATTATGATATGCCATCAATTGTTAAGATGCAACTGAATTTCAGTAATAAGATAAAAATATGTGTCTTTGAATTGAAAAATGATGATATTATAATATTGAACACTCCTATGGTAGAATATAGCTGAATGTTTTCACTTGGTGAGTATTTTGTAAAGACTTTCTTGAGGCATTTAAGAAGGCATTTATTGAGAGGAGGAAAAACATGTGAAAATTTTTTCCCCTTTAGTTACTTTTGTTTTCATGATGCATTTTAAGTGGGCATATTAATTTTTAAGTCTTAAGCAAAACAATGTCAAAAACTCCTTAAATGTTACTTTAAACACAACAGGAAAGTGATACCTATCAAGGGATATTTTTCTTGGGTAGGGTATGAAGTTGACATGAGAAGTAGTGGCAACCTTTATACAAAAGCACACTTGAGTTTCCTAATTATTGTAGAGTACCTTGAGTACTAAAATTAATTTGCGATCTTTTTATGTTATGGCCATACCATATGTTGAGATACAAGCATACCTCATTTTATTTGTGCTTGCTTTATTATACTTTGCAGATATGGCGTTCTTTACAAATTGAAGGTTTGTGGCCAACTCTATGTGGAGCAAGTCTGTTGGTGCTATTATTCCAATAGCATGTGCTCACTTTATGTCTCTGTATCACATTTTGTTAATTCTCACAATAGTTCAAGATTTTTCATTATAATTATATCTGTTATGGTGATCTGTGATCAGTGATCTTTGGTATTACTATTGTAATTGTTTTGGAACACCACAAAACACATCCATATAAGACAGCAAACTTAGTCAATAAATGTTGTGTGTACACTTACCAGCCATTTCCCACCTCTTCTCCTCTCCTGGGTCTCTCTGTTCGTTGAGACACAACAATATTGACATTAGGCCAGGTAAAAACCTTACAATAACCCCTACGTTTTCGAGTAATAGGAAGAATCGCACCTCTCTCACTTGAAACAAAAAACTAGAAATGATTAAGTTTACTGAGTAAGTCATGTCAAAGGCAGAGATAGGCCAAAAGCTAAGCCCTTGCGCCAGTTAATCGAGTTATGACTGCAAAGGAAAGTTTTTGAAAGTAATTAGAGTGCTACTCCAGTGAACAGACAAATTATAAGAAAGCAAAACAGCCTTATTACTAGTATGAAGAAAGCTTAAGTGAACTATATAGAAGAACAAACCCCAGCTACAACATTTCTTTGAGCAAAAGCCTAATCCAGAGAAAGGCCCAACTCTCTTTAATTCTGTAAAAGCTGAAAGAGATGAAGAAGCTGCAGAAGAAAAGCTTGGAGTTAGCAGGGGTCGGTTCATGAGGGAAATAAGTCATCTGTATAACATAAAAGTGCAAGGTGAAGCCACCAGTGCTGATGGAGAAGCTGCAGCAAGTTATGCAGAAGATCTAGCTAAGATTATTGATAAAGGTGGTTACACGAAACAACAGATTTTCAGTGTAGTTGAGACAACCTTTTACTGAGAAAAGATGCAATCTAGGACTTTCATAGTTAGAGAGAAGTCAATACCTGACTTCAAAGCTTCCAAAGACAGACTGATTCTCTTGTTAATGGTTAACGCAGCTGGTGAGTTTAAGTTAAAACCAATGCTCATATAGCGTTATGAAAATCCTAGGACTCTTAAGAATTATGCGAAATCTATTCTGCCTATACTGTATAAATGGAACACAAAGCTTGGATGACAGCAAATCTGTTGACAGCATGGTTTGCTGAATATTTTAAGCCCACTGTTGAATCCTACTACTCAAAGAAAGAGATTTCAGTTTCAAAAGAGTACTGCTCATTGACAATGCAACTGATTACTTAAGCGCTCCAAAGGAAATGTACAAGAAGCTTAATGTTGTGTTCTTACCTGCTAATACAACATCCATTCTGCAGCCAGCCCATGGATCAAAGAGTAATTTTTTTTGAGTAATTTTATTTTGAGTCAGGGTCTCACTGTGTCACCTAGCCTGGAGTGCCATGGCAAGATCATGGCTCACCACAGCCTCAATCTCCTGGCCTCAGGTCATCCTTCTGCCTCAGCCTCCTGAATAGCTGGGACTACAGGTGCCCACCACCATGCCCAGTTATTTTTTTGAATTTTTTGTAGGGACAAGGTCTCACTATGTTGCCCAGGCTGGTCTCGAACTCCTGGGCTCAAGTAATCCTCCCACCTTCACCTCCCAAACTGCTGGGATTATAGGCATGAGCCACCACATCCAGCCAAAGAGTAATTTTGACTTTCAGGTTTTATTATTTAAGAAATACATTTTGCCACCATTGCCTTGCTAAGGCCATGTTTCCTGGCTTTAGCCCCCTCCCCTACCTTGGGGAGGTGAACCTCCTCTTTCTCTCTCTCTAATTTACTTTTTAAATAAACTATATTTTCTAATCTTAAAAGAAAAAGAAATGTGTTTTGTAAGTCTATAGCTGCCATAAATATGATTCCTCTGATGGATCTGGGCAAAGTACACTGAAAACCTTCTTGAAAGAACTCACCATTCTAGATGCCACTAAGAACATTCATGACTCCCAGGAGGAGTTCAAAATATTCACATTAACAGGAGTTTGGAAGATGTTCATGACCTTGAGAGCTTCAAGATTTCAGTGGAGAAAGTAACTGTAGATGTGGTGGAAGAAGCAAGAGAACTAGAATTGGAAGTAGAGCTTGAAGTCGGGACTGAATTGCTTCGATCTCATAATAAAATCAGCCTGGGCAACATAGTTAGGCCTTGTCTCTAAAATAAATAAATAAATAACTGAGTATGGTGGTGCACGCCTGTAATCCTAGCAACTCGGGAGACCAAGGTGGGAGGATGGCTTGAGCCCGGGAGCTGGAGGCTGCAATGAACCATGATCATGCCACTGCACTCCAGATTGGGCGATGGAGTGAGACCCTGACAGCCAAAAAAAAAACAAAAAACTTGAATGGATGAGGAGTTGCTTCTTATAGTAAGCAAAGAAAGTAGTTTTTTTCTTTTTTTTTTGAGTTGGAGTCTCACTCTGTCACCCAGACTAGAGTACAATGGCCGCTCCCGGCCACCGCAGCCTCGACCTGCTGGGTTCCGGCGATCCTTCCACCTCAGCCTTCCAAGTAGCTGGAACTACAGGCGCGCACTACCACGCCCGGCTAGTTTTTCTGATTTATTGTAGAGATGAGGTCTCGCCAAGTTGCCCAGGCGGGTCTCGAACCCACGGGCTCAGGCAAGCCACTCACCTCAGCCTCCCAAAGCGCTGGAATTACAGGCTGAGCTACCGAGCCCAGCTGAAAGTAGTTTCTTGAGATGAAATCTACTCTTGGTGAAGTGCTATGAAAATTGTTGAAATGACAACAAAGAATTTAGATATTCCATAAACTTAGTTGATAAAGCAGCAGCAGGGTTTGAGAGGATTGACTTCAATTTTGAAAGAACTTGTGTGGGTAAAATGTTATCAAATAGTATCACATGCTACAAATAAATCTTTCATGAAAGGAAGACTCAACCGATTTTTGTCTTATTTTAAGAAATTGCCACAACCACCCAACCTCCAGCAATCATTATCTTAATTAGTTAGCAACAATCAACATCAAAGCACAAGCCTTCACCAGCAAAAAGATTATGAGTTCTGACAATTAAGTTTGTGAACTTTCCACAGTGCACTTATGTTAGCAGCACTGTACGAACAACTTGGTAAGGTTTCATAACCTTGGCATATCAGTGTCTCACAGCTTTGTTTGTGTTGATGTGTGGTGGTATCTTGTTGAGTGGCGTTCATTATTGTTACATGTTTTTGTGTGCTGTTGCAAGAATGTAGGAGTTTGAATTAGAGCAATGAGCAAGCATTAAAATTTCTTAATAAACTTGGCAGGAGTGGAAGTGAAATCAGAGACATGTTAGTTCAAGTTTATGGGGATAATGCCATGAAGAAAATGGGAGTGTACAAATGGATGAAACATTCTTCTGAGAGGAGAGAAATGAAGTAAGGATGGCCAGTAATGAGCAGAATTAATGAAAACATTGCAAAAATTTGTTGAACTGTGCATCAAAATCATTGGCTGACTGTGAGAAGCATAGAAGACCAAATAAACATCAATAGAGAAACAGTTAGGAAAATCTTAACTGAAAATCTTGGCATGAGAAAGGTATGTGCAAAAAATGGTCCCAAAGAGCTCTTGCATCACAACAATGCACCAGCTCACACAGCACTGTTTCTGAAGAAGTTTTCAGCCAGTAAACAAGTTACTGTATTGGAACACTCTCCCTACTCACCTGATCTGGACCTCAATGAGTTTTCTCTTTACCCAAAGATAAAGGAAATATTGAAAGGAACACATTTTTATGACATTCAGGACATCAAGGATAATATGACAACAGATAACAGCTCTGATGGCCATTCCAGAAAGAGTTCCAAGATTGCTTTAACGGGTGGACTAGGCACTGGCCTATGTTGCCCAGGCTGGTCTCTAACTCCTGGTCTCAAGCAATCCTCCCACATCGGCCTCTCAAAGTGCTGGGATTAGAGGTGTGAGCCACTATGCCTGGCAAGTATTTTTTAATTAAAGTATGTACACTGGGCCGGGCACAGTGGTTCAGCCTGTAATCCTTTCACTTTGGGAGACCGAGGCAAAAGGATTGCCTGAGCCTGGGGGTTCAAGACCAGCCTGGACAACTTGGTGAGACCTCGTCTCTACAATAAGTCAAAAAATAAGATGGGCATGGAGTGCACACCTGTGATTCCAGCTACTTGGAAGGCTGAGGTGGAAGGATCGCCTAAGCCCTGCAGGTGGAGGCTGCAGTGGCCATGAGCTTGCCACTGCACTCCAGCCTGGGCGACAGAGTGAGACTCCAACTCAAAAAAAAAGTATGTATGCTGTTTTTTTTTAAGCTATAATGCTGTTGCACACTTAATAGAATATAGTATAGTGTAAACCTAACTTTTATATGTATTAGGAAAACAAAAAATATATGTGACTTGCTTGTATTTCGATATTTGCTTTACTGCAGTAGCCAGGAACTGAATCTGCAATATCTAAGGTATGCTTGTATATTAAAGTAAAACTGGAAAGACAATTTGAGTCTAATGAAAATTTGAGGGTTGATGTATTAAAATTATAGTATGTTGTGTGCTCTGATAATATGCTTCATACTTATCACTATTTGAATTAAATATTCTTTTTTTTTTTCAGTCAGTGAGTCAACAAATATTTACTGAATGATAACTAGGAACTAGGCACTAGATATACTGTGGTGAAAAAACAGACATGGTCTTTACCCTGGTGGAGCTTACAGCCTAGTGAGAGAACAGACATTAAAAAGTAAAATGAATATATAATACAATTATAAAATAAAAATAATGGTATATGATATAATTGAGATAGATGCTATGAAGAAAAGCAATAGGATGTTACAAGAAAGAACAGTAGAAGGGCCTTACTTTGTCTGAAGTCTTTAGGGAGACCTCTCAAAGGAGACGATATTTATTTAGGAAGATATGTGAAGGATGACAAGTCAGATTAGAGGGAAACCACATATGCAGAGGGCCAGGGTGGCTAAAACATAGTAAGCAGACTAAGCATAGTAGTTCAGGTTGAAGAGGAAAGTAAGGCCAGATCTGTAGGCCTCTCATATCATGGTTTTTAAAAAATGGGGGGGATTGTATTCCGAGTGCAATGAGAAGCCATTTGAAAGGTTTTAAACATGGGACTGATGTGTTCAATTATAGATTTGAAATATCATGTTTGGAGTGGCTACAGAGAATAGGTTGGAGGGAATTAAGAGCAGATAGAGGAAGACCAGTTATAAAATTGTTGTTTTAAGGCCAGTATGGTAATTCCAGCACTTTGGGAGGCCAAGGCAGAAGGATCCCTGGAGGTCATGAGATTGAGATGAGTCTTGACAACACAGGAAGACCCTCATCTCTAAAAATAATTTAAAAGTTAGCCAGGCATGGTGGCACATGCCTGTAGTCCCAGGTGCTGGTGAGGCTGCAGCAGAAGGATTGCTTGAGCCCAGGAGTTTGAGCCTGCAGTGACCTATGATCATGCTGCTGTACTCCAGCCTGGGTAATAGAGCAATACCCTGTCTCTAAAAAACAGAAGAAGAAAAAATTGTTGTTGTAGTGCAGATAATTGATAATGAAACATTTGACTAAATGAAGCCAGTACAAATGGAGAGAAATGAATGAATTAGAGATACATCTTGGATGTGAAAACTAATAGGGTAGTGTTTGTGAACTAGATTTACAATTGGGGGGAAGGGGAGGAAAGGGAGAAATTAAGGCAAACTCCCAGGTTTCTGCCTAGAGCAACCAGGTGAGTCATGATGCCATTTACCAAGACTGGGAAGAAAGAAAAGGATTTGGGAGAAAAATCAAATTACAGATCTAATTTAGAGATATCAATAAATAAAAGAATCCGGAGCTTAGAGGAGAGTTCTGTCCTAAGAATATAATTCAGGAATCATCATGTTCAAGCCAAGGAATGGATGAAATCACCTAGAGAGACACTAGAGAGAGCTTCAGAATTTGAAGATGCCAATATTTCAAAATGGGGTTGAGGAGGGGGAACTAAATAACACAAAGGAGACTGAGAAGCAGCAGCTGGAATGTAGGGGGAAAAATAAACTATGGTGTTGTTACAGAAGCCAAGAAAGGAGAGTGTTTACAGAAGGGTGTGGAGTAACCAACTGTATCATGTGCTACAGAGAGTTTGAGTAAGATAGGTTTGGCAATAACACAGATGTTGTAGGTGTTATTGATCAGAGCTATTTCAGTAGAATGAGAATGGAGGTAAGGACATGGAAAAAGCACACAGACAAGTTCGAGATGTTTGACTATGAAGATGAGGAAAGAAATAGAATATTAGCTGGAAAGGCATGTGTAGTACTGAAGGAGGGGTATCAAAGTTAAAAAAAGATAGAGGGTACTAGGTCATGTGATATGCAGTAGAGAGTAAACTAATCATACTGCAGAAAGAGGGAAAATCAAGGTGTGAAGTCCTAAAAAGGTGAGAGGATGGGAACCAGGGCACATATGAAGGTATTGGCCTCATTTTATAGTAGGGAGGAACACGGATAGAGCCAGTGTGTAGATTTGGTCATAGTTTACTCAACGTCCCCAGCTGAAAATGAAACGTTTGAGGAGAGAAGAATGGAATATAATAGTTATTGTGGGGGGTAGAAGAGAAGTATCCTAGGGAAATTTGGCAGGGTTGCCAGGCAGTGCAAATGATTGTTTTGAAGTTACTGTGATTCACTTAATGTGAAAAAAAGAAATGCCAGTTGTGTGATTTTCTGCCTAGCAGTCTTAGTGCAGTACAAAGTGAATGGTTGGGTTCTTGGAGAGTTGAGATTTTGATAGGTAAGTGTGGTGGAGTGGTCCAGAGGGGTAAGGGAGTGGGGGGGCTGGCAAGGGAAGGACTCAGCTGGTTAAGGAGGGAAGTTAATTGGAGGAAGCAGATTAGGGATCTCTGAGGTAAAAGATCTGGAACAGCCGGGCTCGGTGGCTTAGCCTGTAATCCCACGCCTTTGGGAGGCTGAGGTGAGTGGATTGCCTGAGCCCGTGGGTTCGAGACCCACCTGGGCAACTTGGCAAGACCTCATCTCTACAATAAATCAAAAAATTAGCCGGGCGTGATAGCGAGCGACTGTAGTTCCAGCTACTTGGAAGGCTGAGGC